>JAIZAY010000060.1:0-184455 GCA_029531755.1 Holothuria leucospilota
ATTGCTTGAAGATCATTGTAGAAGTATTGATCAAAGTTCACTAGGAGAAAGGGATGCAGAGTTGTATGGGGAATGGGAAGAAGTTTCTGTAGCTACAAAAGAGGCTGACCTTACATACATAAAGTGTAAGGAAAGTGTAAAGGAAGAAGAAGAATTACTGAGTTCTTTCAAAAAAGCGCGAAATTTTATTGGTGTAACAAGAAATGTGAGATGTAGTTTGCCTCTTTGTGCTATATCCGCTCATGAAGCGATGGGTGATGTGGAGTGGATACAGTGTAGTCAGTGTGGGACAGATTATGACTCTGGATGGTATCACTTGACTTGTTTAAGATTGAAAGATGATTCAGCTACTGCATTTACAGTTTGCCCAGTATGCAAGGGAGACATTCAGACAGATTTCCGTCCTTCTTTGGAAGACATGTTATCACAGTGCTTTGGTGGTAAAGTTGACCGAAAAAGGTGATGCTGCTGAATCTGATCCTGATGTGCTGTGAAGTGGCGTACAGTTGGATTACTAAGTGAGCAAGGTTTGGAGAGTATTCATGCTAGTTTGAATGCTGAAGAAAGAGTTTATGCTAGTGTTAGAGATAAGCAGGAAAGAATGTACCACATTTTTAACCAGCATAGCCAAAGGGGAGTAGCAGACAGGAAGAAGCTACATGTTGTGAAACGAATATGTTCAGTTGAAAAGTGTGGGGGTAGGTACAAGATGATGGATGGGGAAAGGAAATGTCAACAATGTGGAAATACAAGTTTGTAATAAATGTTTGAATATTGCAGTTACTATTCCAAGAGGTTCATTTTCAAAGTTTCCTTTTTCACTCAGGGAATATGTTCAAAACTCTCTGCATTGAGGTCACTTACTGATTGATGGTACTCACAGAGTGTGTAGTTAGATTTAAAAGTAAGGCCAGATTTGTTAACTGAACAGGTTTTGCTAATATTGGCTGTTAAATATTTTACTCTGATTTTTTTCAATCCAAAATGTATTATTAGTTGTGTATTGAGCTGAGTGATGAGGCTCAGGGCTGAAATTTGATCAGTATTTTCACGCAGCGTCATGTTCCCCCCCCCCCCTTTTTGGGGGCCCCCCCCCCCCCCCTTGTGGGTGCCAAAATCCTTAAAGGTACTTGGGGTGTAGGTATATGCCATTGGTTTGCTTACATTTATTTAAGACATTTTCAGTATTTGTCTGCTGGATAAAGGCCTTCTCTCGTTTTCGTTTCACCAGAAGTTAACATATTATTGTGTTGAATTCAAGATATTTTTTTACTTTAACATGTACTTAATCTGTCGGAGGCTTTGAAACAGGAAATTCATGTCATCTGTTAAATAATGCAACAGCTATGATGGACTTCATTGCAGCTTCAATGACCTACAGTCAGTTGTATTCAGCAGCATGCATTTAATATTGAAAGTTCACTTTTTATTTTGTATTCCAACCATGATGTCTTGTTTCATTTCAGAATGACTTATCTTATATATTTTATGACTCTCCTTGTTGTTTACCTAACTGTTCCAGAGCTTTATATACCTTTGCCTTTCCGTGTTTTTGATGGTTGTACAAAAATTCAAAGTTTACCTCAGTTTTACATTTTTCTGGAAGGGTGCTAAATTCAGATTTCTCAGGTGTTATAGTGGTAGTTTGATAGAAAACTTATGTAAGTGGATGACTGCTCTTCAGGTCTGCTACGTTAGTGTATATTCAGAAAACAAGGACAACCTGTGTATTGCAAGTCATCTTGGACTCTCTTTTGTATGGGAGATTACTTGTATTTACCACACATCATTCTCTGTAACTCTTGCTTTGGTGCAGTTGTCTGCTCTATGCAAATTTTTCACAATAAGTCTAGTGCAAGCAGTTAGGGGCCATTATCAGTACATGATTGGTATCCTTATTCACGAAGGGTTCTGTTATGTGGTGAGCCTTGCATTTAACATATTTTCATATATTAAGTTTTTAAGAGAAAAAAATCAGCATTAATAGGAACAGGTTACAGTTGTATGTTGGACTTTCAGAATTGGTTCTGTCAAGTGTCTTGCCAAAGTTACAGCATCTCATGAATGCTTAAATCAAAACTTAGTGAATAGACACCTAGTTGTATTCACTTTAGAGTTACCTTTAGCCATCTTTCCAGCTGAAACATTTAAATGTATTATATTTTGATAGTAATTGTCTTTAAACCACTCAGGGTGCAGTTGAGACAAGGTTGTACATATAATACACTTGTTGATAGTAAATGCAACCATCTGTACAACTTAACTGTAAGGTACCAATGTTCTTGCCTACTATATGTGTGCTGACAGCTGACTTGCAATGTTTATTATTGAAAGTTCACTTTTTATTTTGTATTCCACCCATGATGTCTTCATTCATTATCGTTGTTTCATTTCAGAAAGACTTGCTTATTTTATATGTTTTATGACTTGCCTTGTTGTTTACTTAACCATCCAAAGCTTGACATACCTTTGCCTTTCAACAGTTATGGCAGGTGTACACAGATTCAAAGTTTACCTGTTTTACATTTTTCTGGGAAGTGTGCAAAGTTAAAATTTCTCAGGTGTTATTGTGGTTTGTCATGAAATTCTGAAAGAAGTATAACACCTTTACTTCTTATTAACTGGAAGGCTGCTGTACAGGTCTGTTGGTGTGTAACTGTATATATTCAGTAAACAAGAACAACCAGTGTATCCTTGTTGCACCAGACGTTAACATATTATCGTGTTGAATTCAAGATATTTTTTTACTTTAATATGTACTTAATCTGTAGGAGGCTTTGAAACAGGAAATTCGTGTCATCTGTTGAATAATGCAACAGCTATGATGGACTTCATTGCAGCTTCAGTGACCCCTGCAGTCAGTTGTATTCACCAGCATGCATTTAATATTGAAAGTTCACTTTTTATTTTGTATTCCATACATGATGTCTTTATTCATTATTGTTGCTTCATTTCAGAATGACTTATATGTTTTATGACTCACCTTGTTGTTTACTTAACCCGTCCAGAGCTTTATATACCTTTGCCTTTCAGTGTTTTTGATGGGTGTACAAAAATTCAAAGTTTACCTCAGTTTTACATTTTTCTGGAAGGGTAATTAATTCAATTTCTCAGGTGTTATAGTGGTAGTTTGATAGAAAACTTATGTAAGTGGACGACTGCTCTTCAGGTCTGCTACGTTAGTGTATATATTCAGAAAACAGGGACAACCTGTGTATTGTAAGTCATCTTGGACTCCCTTATGTATGGGAGATAAGCTGAATTTACCACACGTCATTCTCTGTAACTCTTGCTTTGGTGCAGTTGTCTGCCGTATGCAAATTTTTCACAATAAGTCCAGTGCAAGCTTATCATTATATGATTGGTATCATCCTCATTCACGAAGGGTTCTGTTATGTGGTGAGCCTTACATTTAACTTATTTTCATATATGTAAGTTTTTAAGAGGAAAAAAATCAGCATTACTAGGAACAGGTTACAGTTGTATGTTGGACTTTCAGAATCAGTTCTTTCAAGTTTCTTGCCAAGGTTATAGTATCTCATGAATGTTTAAATCAAAACTTAGTAAGTAGCCACCTAGTTGTATTCACTTTAGGCTATTCAGATGTCTATTCACCTCAGGTTTAGGTAGGGATTACATTAAGTATTTACCCATGTATGAGTGTGTTAGAGTTATCTATAGCCATCTTTCCAGCTGAAACATTTAAATGTATTATATTTTGATAGTAATTGTCTTTAAACCACTCAGCTGTGCAGTTGAGACAAGGTTGTACATATAATACTTGTTGATGGTAAATGCAACCATTTGCACAACTTGACTGTACTACTTTCTTGCCTACTCTATGTATGCTGACAGCTGACTTGCCACCTGCCAAAGAAGAGTAATGATTTCTATTTACATTGAAGAAGAGTAAAAGATAAAAATAAAATGCAAAGCAGTGTTAAACCTTTTTGTGTTGTATTTTAACTAAGCTGCATTGTTTGTAGTGTGAAGATGTTGTCTCTTCGTTGTAATCTAAGTGTAAATTGTGAAAAGAATATAAGTTCTGTGGTAGGTTACTTCTTTCACCATGATGTAGTCCCAAGTTATGTAGGTACGTGTGTGCAGGACACTCCTGTGTCCAAGCAAGACAGGAAGCACAACCCCCCTTGCAGATTCCAGTTGAGGAATTATCTTTCTGAGGGCAGGGATGCTGCAACTTACTTTCTGCAAGGTTTTTGAAGATGGGAACTTAAATTCATTAAGGTAGTTACAAAAGAAGGGGTGAGGATATATTCAAATAAACCTACCCTCACATATCTGATTGTTCCTTTTTTATGAAAGCTAGGTGCAAAAAGACATAAGTAGGGTTATGTTTGGATATTTTTTAGTACTGTTTCGAATTTTAGCTCCCAAGAAACACTGAACTTAACAGATACTGTGAGGTTTGTGGTTCAGAGTGTGGGGGATGGTATATAGTGGCCACCCAAGTAAATAGCCAAATATCACTGGCCCACTAATTATTTTAAGTTTGTAGTAAGAGAGGTGTAGAGCTGAGTAGGCCTACTGTAATGAGGGGCCACAGGCTCGATCCAGTTATAGGTTCTGGCACCCTAGGACTCATTTAAAAAATTCCCATGATGATCACTTAGCCAGTTTCATTGAAAGTATTCAAATATTGAGTGATGGAGCCCTGCAATGGGTTATTGTCTGTGGGGCACACACGCCCAACCCCTTGCTCATAGAAAATAAGTTTGAAAATTCCCCATCCTATAGCCTGCGATGCCTTTGACGTCATTTGGTTATGATGATCATGGATGAACCCCCATTTCCATCCCACACCCTCCCCTTTAACTAAAACCAAAATCCTCTGTGATTACATCTGTCATGGGCGTGGATCATGGGGGGACGTGTCCCCTTCACTTTTGTGGAAAGGGGGCATCTCTAGTAAGTTCCCCCACTTTTTCAACATGATGAAAGCTAAAACTGTGAATTGTAATATATTACGAATTGACACTACATTTTAAAAGCTAAATTGCACTCAAATATGGCATCATTTGCCATAAAGACACCTAAATTTCTTTTTTCTCAAAGGAAAGGGTCACCCCTCCCCTTAGACCCCTCCCCCAGGATGGCGATCCGCAAATTGTGAACCCTCCCCCACCTTTGGAGATGGATCCACGCCACTGGCATTTACCTCACAAGGCCAATAGTTTAGATAATTCTAGCCTGAAGGTAACGTCGTAGGATCGTGAAAAATGTCGCACCTCTTCATCTTATTTATTTCAATTGAGCAAACACCGCCTACTTCAATCTTGACTTTGTACACGGATTGCCTGTCTAAACGTGTCGTAGTGCATTGGGCAACGTGGACTCATAGTTGATATGCAAATATAGCGCACGGTAGCCTACACTATATTTTTTTTTTCTGTTTAGAAGACAAAAAGAACCTATGTCAATCATAGACGGTCTCAGTCCTCATGGTTTTGCATCTATTTCACAAAGGAGACTTAATGTTACTTGTGAGAATCAACGTTCAGTACAAGTGCACTTGACTTTATACCAGTTAGTTCAGACACACCAGAATTACCCCAAATCTAGCTGTCTTGATCGATAACTAAGCACACACAATCCTTTCTCTCCCTAAACATAGTGCACATCTCGCCTACGAACGCGAAAACAGGCATATTCTTCGTTCATTGAGAGCCGCAGACTGCGGGTAGAAGAAGTGACGCCGTTTAATTATCCCCGCACGCACAGCACAGCAAAGAAAGTACACACAAAATCTCGTAAAAAGACCTGGAGATTCTGACATAGACAAGGTCAAATTACGATAAATTCGGGATGCGATATACCGTCTTGTGGTCACCGAGGTGTGAGTAATGCGTTTCGAGAAAAGAGGGCGGTCTATTTTCCTTCGTATCGTAAAAGCCGTGCAGTGAAGGCCAGCCAGAACATTATCCATTAATCTTTCAAAGGTTGCAGGTGCCCCCGTTAACCCAAAGGGAAGGACTTTGTATTCAAAAAGCTGTCTCCCAGTTGTAAATGCAGTTTTAGGGCAATCTTCGGGGGCTACTTCTACCTGCCAGTATCCACTTGCTAGGTCTAATTAAGGTAGAGAACCACTTACTACCTCCTAATGCCTCAAGGCTTTCCTCAATCCTAGGCAGGGGGTATGAATCTTTCCTAGTTACCTCATTAAGTTTCCGATAGTCTGTGCAGAAACGGGTGGAGCCATCTTTTTTCCGCACGAGCACTATTGGGCTAGACCAGGGGCTAATAGAAGGAGCAATAATGTCAGCATTTAACATTTCTTAAACTTTATTTTCTACCTCAGCCCGCTGAGCCACAGGAAATCGTCTAGCATGTTGCTTAATGGGGGCTGCATCCCCTCTCTCAATATGGTGGAAAACCCTATTCGTCCTTCCCAGCTCCCCCTCAAGGGAGAACACATCCCTGTTCCTTTCCAGAAATTGCCACACCCTTTCCTTCTCACTGTCATCCAAATCTTTGGTACTATGATTAAAAAGCTCACCAATGGGGGAATGGTGTTCTCCATTCGTCCCTCCATTACAGTTCCCAAATTCAACCTCTTCCGAAGGGTGAAGAAGCCCCAAACCTGTCCCTTTGTATACCGTTACAGGCTGCTGCTGTAAGTTCATTACCCGCACAGGTACTTTAGCATTAGTTTTCACTTTAACAAACGTATGAGCAACTAATAAACCCAAGCCTTTTTCTTGGAACTTGGTTGAAACTTCTATGACCCCCTCTTTCATATCCGGACAGGGAACATGGACCTTCCCCGGCAAAATCATTTCACTTCTGGGGGGGATGGTAACAGTTTCAGCTAGAGTTACTTTACAACATTTGGTCATTGCTAATTGGTCCTCATGTAATAATTTCACATACTCACTACCAAATTGAAGATATCCATTATGGAGGTCGAGTATTCCCCCATGACCTTTAAGAAAATCGATACCCAGAATCCCAGAATTTACAATATTTGCTACATTAATGGTGTGTTTTGTCCTAACCTTCCCCAAGGCCAAGTTTACTACTCCTTTTCCTTGCACATTGAGGGGTTCACCCCCAGCTCCTACAAGAGGAAGATTACATGGTTCTAGTGACCTCCTGACTGAGTCAGGCAACAATTGCCATACATCGGCATGCAACAATGTAAACTTAGATCCAGTATCGATCAAAAATTTTACATCCACTCCATTTACTCGCCCATAAGCAAAAGTGGTTTGGCCAACAGCCTGAGCCTTGTTTTCGATACCACCCTCGAGTTGGTCATTGGCTCCATGAACAACTCCTCCTAGTTTAACGGTCCCTCGCGGGGGTAATAAGGTTGAAATGAGGGTGGATTAAACGGCGGTCCCCCATATTTGCCATACCCTTGTGGGCAATTCCTCCTAAAATGACCTAACTCACCGCAATTCCAGCAACCCCGCCCACGTACGTGGGAACCTTGTATTTCAACCTTATTCTGCATTAACTGTTGGACATTATCATTCAGTTGTGACACTTGCGTAGCTAAATCATTAAACATTTGTTGCAGATGGCTAGTTTCACCTGTAGAAGCTACTAAATTTGGGCCTTTTCTGGAGGCTTCTAATTGCATAATTGCTTCCTCCTCCATTGCAACCTTTAGTGCTGCCTCTAATGACGTGGGTTTACGTCTCCTTACAACCGTACGCTGCACAGCATTATCTAAAGCTTCAATGAAGTAGTCACTACCCAATTCATTCTTTACTTCTGGCGGCATATCGGGATATGCAGCATTAATTAACCTTCTAATATCAGCAGCTAACTCAATGAGCGGTTCACCCTGCTTTCGCTTACGAATTCGGAGGCGAGCACGGTACAAATCTTTCTGCCCATGTGAACCAAATCGTACTTGAAATAAGTTACACACCTTCTGATAATCTGCCTTAGCAGAGTCCGGCATATCCCTATAGAATTGCACAGCCTCCCCTTGCAACTGCACAAGGAAAAACTGTAATTTCTCTTTTTCCTTCCATCCATTAACGTCACTACACAATTCAAAATGAACTTTGTAATCCTCAAAATTACTCTTGCCATCATAATCTTTAGGCTTAACTACTGGCCTCCTACCGCCTTGACCCCTATCTAAATCACTATCCTTATTCAAAGAATCAAAATTACTCACCCCTGTGCTGGTGAGGAGAGCTGACCCGTCTTCCCCTTGGCCACCAGGTGTGAGGGCCGGTGAATTAAAAATTGACCCTTCCCGAATTCTCATGCTTCTCTTTTGTATTTCCTTTTCTAACCTCCTTATCTCACTTTTTAATTTTTTTGCAGACTCCATTCCAATGACCTCTTACTGCAATTACAATAAAGATAGAACCCTGGATCGAACACTCACAAAATAAAATCCACCAGCAAATAGGATAATACACCCCATCTGTACTACCAAAATTTGTTACAGTGGCCCTTCCGCCATGGGTTCCAGAACTACAAACCACAATAAAAAAAGGAGAGGAGGCTTCCTTCAAAGTAGTTCCAGTATAATTTAAATTAAAACCTGTGCTTTCAGGTAACAAAAACAACGGTGAAGCAATTGAGAATTCAGGAAGGGGAAAATAATATAAATGAATTACTCACGAAAGACTCTTCCTGGTACAAGAATTATCAAAGTCCAAACTAAGAATAATATCCAATTATACAACGGGACCGAGAAGACCGAGACCCTCACACCTTGGCAGCCAGGACAGCTCTAACTACACAAGAAATCAAGAACCCATCCCCTAAACCAACACAAAAGGTAAATTGCTGCCCAGCTAGCCAGGTGTAACAAACAATGGGTCTACATTACTAACTTACTTAAAAGGCAGAGCAGTGTAGTGGAATGAAACAATGAAATGAATTGGAATGGTTTTGTTAGTCAATGGATGAAAATGCAAGGGTTAGTGTTGGGCCCTGGATGAAAAGGTGAAGATGCATGAGAATGTATGACAGGTGAAATGGATTGTTAGTAACACTATGTATGTACATGTAAATCAAGTTAACTTATTAATCATCTGTTGGAAGTTCAAAACGAGTCAAGCTCGTCAAGCTATACTAGCAGTCCTTTTAAGTCAAATCTACAGGCCGAATCGTTATTCCCATTAATGTGAACAGGTCCAGTTGCTCGTATCTCTCAGTAACTTTTGCTACATTCTTCCAAATAAAAAAATATATGCCTGCATATACATTACATCTATGTCATGGTCAGGGGCGGTACTACTCAGGGGGAAGGGAGGCCTATCCCCCCTGTAATTTGCAGGAAAGAGAAAAAGAGTAGAAAAAGAAGACGGAAAGGAGAAGAAAAGAGGAGGATGGGGAAGGCCTATATCTGATCCATATAATCCAGAGCTTTCAAGAGGCCATATTCCGGTTTCTACTAGCCTTTAGATACGATTTTATAATGCACAAATGAAGCGAGGCAAATTTTCTTAATATTTCAAGAATATTTCTGTGGACTCCACGCACACATTTTTGCGTAAAACTTTCCCCGACTAGAAGGCAGTAATGTGTCCAAAAGGGGACTTCAGGAGGTTTGTTGATACATACCCTTAGACAAAAAAGGCTCCTCTTTCACCTAACCAAAAATATTAAGAATGTTTTGAAGCCATATGATTGGGTCCAAAAATATCCCAAAGACAACACCATTTTTGCATCTAAGCAACCTTCAAGTAACCAAAATTTCTCACAGGAGAGGGGAACACCCCTCACTTTAGACCTCTCCCCTAGGACCCCTCTCTTTCCCCCAACCAAAAATTAGAATTCACAGAATTATGAACATCTTCCAGCCATATATATCAGGCAAAAAATAACCTGAAGACCGCACCATTTTGCATCTTAGCAACCTTCAAGTAACCAAAATTTCTCAAAGGGAGGGGAACACCCTTCCCCTTAGACCTCTCCCCTAAGAAGGCCCTCTTTCCCCCAACCAAAAATTAGAATTCACAAAGTTATGAACATTTTCCAGTCATATAGTCAAAAAATTACCCAAAGAATGCACCATTTTGCATCTAAGCAACCTTAAATTAGCAAAAATTTCTCAGAGGAAGGGGACACCCCTCCCCTTAGACCCCTCCCCCATGACGGTGATCACTCAACCCATGTCCCCTATCAAAATAACCTTGCACTGTCCCTGGTTATGGTACTGTTTTTATTATCATTGGTTTCAGTGTGCGCATGGCCGATTTACATATTTGAGAGAAAATGTTATGATTCTTCCGTTTCAAGCCCCCCAAAAGTCTCGATCTAGTACCGCGCCTGCCTAGAAGCAGTCTGTTAACTTGTTGCATGAATTTTGGTTGTTGGATGGACAACCAGCCCACCATATTTTGATTGTTCCTCACAAATTTTGGCCATTAGGTGCCCAGAAGACTGTTGAAATCGAGCCCTGCAGTTGAATATTGGAAATCTCAGTTTGCTGGCCTGTGAATGGTGCTTATGGGTGTAGTTAATTTGGAAGGAACTTACAGGCAATAGGCAGTCGCCCCAAAATTTCCTTTGAAAAATCAGCAAACTCTTGCAGATCTCCTCATATTGCATTACAAGCACCTCTGAAGATGTTTTGAACATAACTATTACAAACAATAGGTAAAGCAAGGTGAAATTCTCCTTGAATTCCACAATTCACTAACAAAAATATTGTCACATGATCAAAATAGGCCATTCATGAACTAGAGTGACAGGATACACTCACTCTGTTTGGGGTGGCTGCCTACTGCCTTTAATGTTTCTTCCTCTAAAATTTCATGGCAGAATTTTACCTTCAGAATTCTGTGTTTACTTTGTCAAAGTAAGAAAGGACACAAAAACTGTGCCTGTATTTACAGTAAGCCTCTCACAGCGTAGTGTGTGAATGAACTGAACAAATTCCTGCTGTAGGCAGTATTGTACAATATGTAATGTACACTGTGTGTGTAGTGTACAGTAATACTACTACACCCATTGTATTAAGGAGCACTTTTAGGGCAGTCATAATTATAGTATGTTGAAATTAAACATTGGATGGAAAATATAGAGAAAAGATTTGGATGTATACCTGTAGTGAACAGTAGTACAAACAATGCATTATTTGTGATATAAAAGTTACATCTTTTGTCATGTTGGCAAAAGTGAAATACTGTATATGTTTTGATGTCACCATGCAGTATCCAGTATTCATATACCAGTGAGGCAAGTGTTTATGTCAAAGATCTATCTTGCCACCCTAGTGTTTTTGATTGTGGTATCATCTTGCACAATGAAGACAAGAAAATAATTAGAAGCTTGCTTAAATTTTGTTTGAAAAGTTTCTGGCTTTATTTACAAAATTATGAAAATCTTGTGTTAAGGGTCAATGAAGGTGTCAACAGTTAATTGTTAGACTTTTTAAAAATATTCAAGGTACTAAGGGCTATCCTCTACACCCTGCGCTTAGAGTTCTCTTCGCAGTAACACATTAGAAATCCAAACATCCCTCTGTTGTTGGCTCATCAACTCTTTAAAGAGCTTTTTATTTACATACAGTTTACCCTTTTGTACAGAAAGGCATTGTGGATCTATTTAATGTAGTTTTAAGTTAAACTTTTGTGGTAAGGTTTGTGGTGTACTTTTGTCTTTTCCTAGTAATCTCTTACAATTTTACATGTTTTATCCTGTTTGCTGTTGTTCTTTGTATTGCTGTAATTTTTTATCCTTTCAATTTTTGGAAAATTTAATCAGGAATAGAGCATGATGAAGGAAGTACAGTTTTAAAGAAACAAAACAAGAAAAAAAAAAAATCAAAAAAATTCCTGTACTAGTAAAATGTGCATTACACGAACAACAAAACTTTGTGCACAGAGGATATCATAATATATCCTATATTTGTCGTGCAATTTTGAAGTGTAAAGAGTACCCATGTTAATTTTTATGCTGGTGTTTTGACCTTTTTTCTTTGCCAGTAAGAGATTAATTCTAAATTGTTCTTTATCATAATATTGAAAGACAAGCTTCTTCCCAAAGTAGTAGGATTATCTTAATGGATTTAATTTATAGATGTGTACAGTAAGTACAATTGTAGAATGCGGCTTACAATTATATTGGTACTGTGCATGGGCCCATCTGCTAAATAAATGTACTTCAAGTTGTTAATGTGTGAAAGACATGAGTACAACTTACCAGGTCTAAACATTTATGTGCCACTCTCTAGGCTGAAGAACCTTCACCCACCGCACACCTTTCATACTTTTAACATACATCACCACATGTAATTTCTTGTGCCAGTATATTTAACTTTGTTTTTTTCTTTTTCCTTCTGCAGTGTCAAGCATCTCTTCTCAGACTACCAGTAAGTATTATCAGAGGTCATGGTGGGATACAAGTTTTACTGACAAAGTATACTGTACACAGCAAAGAGAGCAAGAGTTAGTGATATTGGAGTTGCTTAAAGCATTAACCAGTTTTATACTGAGAACCTTTCTTTTAGCGTCTGACCAATCATTTGTAAAATAAATGTGGTATTGAACTAATTATGGCATACAGTAACTGGTAAATAGCATTGCTAAAATTCTGTCATTCAATAGATTAATACTAGAAAGATGGCTAATTTACAGAAAGGCTTTGAAATTTTCCATGAACACATTTCTTTAATAAGTTCCACCAAACTTGCAAAATTTAAGCCTCTGCAAGTTAAGGCAGGCATAGATAATTGTTTATGTAACTTGTGCAGTACTGTAGTTCAGCTGCATTTAAGGGAATGTACTATTATGAAGGAAGTTAGCATTTCAGGGACAGGACCTTGCCACTTCACACAAAGTGTACAAAAATGATAATTATGGCCTTGAACGGTAGTGCCTTCTTCAGTAGGTACATATTATGTACAAGTAAAGTAACAAAGTTCTGGGAATTTTTCAGTCTGAGACTACTAATCCTGCATAAAGTTTATGCCTGTTTCCCAAATTTTTTTGAGTTCTTTTCAAAGTACTGAAGAAGCATATTTATTGTCAGACACAATCATGACAGCTTAAGAGCAACTTCATAAGTGCACAGTCATATATTAAAACTTGAAGAAAGCAGCACAAAATAGCAGAGGAAGGCTGTTGAGTTTGGTGGAGGTCAAAGATCATTTAGGGTCACCAGAGGTCAAATGGAAGTTTTGACAAGAACTAGTAAGCATGATACCTCAAGATGGGTGTTAACTTTGAGTGAGTTAGGAATGTCATACTTGCCATGTTCATAATCCTTAGTGAGTGGTAATTGCATGAGGTCAAAGGTCATTTGTGGTCACTGTGAAAACCTGAATTGTAAACTCAATATCTTCAGGGGGCGGGGGTTACTTTTATGAACCTCATTACTTTGCATGTGGGTGCTTAATTTTAAGTAGGCTACAAGAACCCTATTGAGTTTGGTAAAGGTCAGACATGCTTTGAGGTCACCAGAGGTCAAGATTTGTTCGCCTTTTGAACATGATGTC
The DNA here is from genome assembly GCA_029531755.1 of Holothuria leucospilota. NCBI lineage: Eukaryota > Metazoa > Echinodermata > Holothuroidea > Aspidochirotida > Holothuriidae > Holothuria > Holothuria leucospilota. The sequence continues at coordinate 13,436 of JAIZAY010000060.1, forward strand.
TCAAAGAAGTAAATGTGTGTATGAATGGTACATTTGCCATGTAGGTGCCCCATACTATTAAAGTGCTTGTAAATGGTTCTTGGAGGGGTCAGAGGTCATTTGAGCACGAAAGGTCAAGGTAGGGAAACCTTGCAAAAGATATATTAAGGATAAAAACATGTATGAATGTCATAATTGTGATAGACTGTAGGTAACCCATATTTAGTGCAAGATACTAGTTTTGGTGGATGTCAAAGGTCATTTGAGATCACCAGAGGTCAAGTTGTACAAACCTTGTAAAAATGATCTGTCAAGTGTGAAAAATATTTGGATCTTATATCTGGCATGGAATGTGTAAAATTTAAAGCAAGAAGCTGATTTAAGATGATATTAAGTAGTTGCATCAACCACAATGTCTTTTAAGTTTCTGTACCTTACTGCAAGCAGATAAACTTTAAAAACAAAAAAAAAAAAAAAAACTCACCTTGAAACCAAAGTACTAAACTTATATTCAAGTGCAAAGGAATCACTAAGCCCTTTGACCTTCTTGGTAATTAACTTGACGTTTGCTTCAGAGAATCTTTTAAGATAAAAGTAATTTTTAAGCAGGACTCGTAACAAAAACATTACCTTTATCTCAAAGGAACTATAAGCAGTGTGTACACATCAAATAAATTGACTCCTAATTTTAGCTGTACTTGAATTAATGAGTTAAATAGTTTTGTATGTTTGTGTAGGATTGGGCAGATAGGCTACAGAAGTATGGTACTCCTATTAACACATTGCAAAATTTTGCCAACTATTAGTAGATGCAATCCTTGGCCAATTGCCTTAAATACAGATTCCTTGCCTTCTCCTCTAGCATTATATGTTACAGTGCAAAGTATACTGCATCTTGGAGCTAAGTCTGGAACTCCAGTAAAAACATTTAGATCCTGATTACAGAACAGTTTTGTGTGTTTAGGCCTTCACTCCAGTGTGAGGTGTATGTTGTGTACAACCCTAGAGATTGTTGACTGGTGAGGTGGATGGCAAGACATGACCTTCCTACATGTGTACATTAAAAAGTCATTATTAATAGGTTATCATCCTTGGCTTGATTGTTTAATTAGTCAATGAAACTGTAGCTGTAAAGGTGTAATTAGCCAAAGACTACCATATTGCTATGTAATGAATAGTGTTTGCACGGGTACAAAAAACAGGAACCGGGTACCTATTCGCCATACCCGTCGGGTACCCAGGTACCCGGTATTAGAGTGACTTAAAATAGCAGCTCATTTTGATAGGCACAGAGACTTCATAACACATGCCTGAAGTGACCCCTGTAATCGAAGAGGTAGCTTCAAATCAAAATATATCAGTAAAAGAAACCATATAAAAAATAACAAAGTTAAGAAGAATGAGTACTTTACATGGTCCCATAAGTTTCTCAGCTTGAAGTTTGAGACGATTTCTAACGTGATAGCAAGCTAAACTAGAAGCTGTTTGGACATTTAAGACAAAATTTTAACCAATCAGAGGCCTCGACGCAGCCAGGTTTAATATTCTCTTTCATGTCCATATATTATGTAAACAAATGACATAATAATGTAAACAAACGATGTTCGCGTGTCCTCGTGTGCCACATGTTGCGAAACTTTCACTGACAAGCTTTATTCACTACACGTACCCCCTTCCTTACCTGTCTCCCACACTACTATCGCACTGGCCTCGCCCCAGTGCCAGAACCGGCAGTAAAAATTGCACCGAGCGCCCTCTGTGGCCAGACCCCTTGAACTCGACCCCAATCAGCCGATCGTCCTCTTTGGTTTCTGCCTCCGTTAGCTAAGGACCGGGAGACACTCACAGCACCATTTTTGAGACTTTCTCCGCCATTCCGTCGACGATCGTATAGCAGTTTGCCCATCAGAAGTAGTACTTTTGCGATTGCGATAAGTATCCTTTCTTCTTCCATGCATAAGTGGTATTTTGTAGCGTTTTTTAGGCCACGGGTTTTTCCCGCTCTTCCGATCAGCCTATACTCGCTTTGTGTGTACCGTTTTGTATGGTAGGCTATCGGAGTTTGGTAACTCTCTCCTAGGTTACTTACGAGTTACATATGAGGCCTTGGCCTTAGTTAGGCTTATTATACGATGTCTATGATACACCATACTGACTTCTTATGTGGTTAATGTTTAGCTACAATGTTTTTGAAGTTTTTTACTAAGTTTCTGAGCCTATTCTCAGTACAGTAGTGAGGTTTCAGTTTCTCACTTGTTATGCTTCATTATTACCATACTTTAATATTACTAGGTGTGGTGGAGTTTAGTGCTCCTCCGGGCCGGTTGTTTTCACATGGACCTTCCCCCAGGTGGTTACTCCATCTCGGGGGGGGGTTTACCTACCCCGCCCTTGGCGGGTAGACTGTTTTTCTTGCTTTTCCTAGTGTGTTTATCATTCTCTGAGGAGCAGTGGAAGCTGATAGAGACTTGGATCAGGGCTGAGGCGGATCAAGAGTCCCCGACTTTGGCGTCAGGGCCATCTGTTCAAGGAACTGCACCTTCAGGGACGAATGCTGAAGCTGGGCCATCCGCCCTTAGTGGGGGTGGCCCGGAAGGACTGTCGGGGTCCGAGAGTCATCACCAGTCAGGCCACAGACTGGATCCAGATCAAAAACTCTGACCCGAGCCAAGAGGCAGAGGTCACGTAGTGGGAGTTTGACCAGAGCCACGAGGCGAAGGTCCCGGAGCAAGAGTGCGACCCGAGCCATGAGGCAGAGGTCACAAAGCACAAGTTTGACCCGAGCCATGAGGCAGAGGTCACAAAGCACAAGTTTGACCCGAGCCATGAGGCGAAGGTCCCGGAGCAAGAGTGCGACCCGAGCCATGAGGCAGAGGTCACAAAGCACAAGTTTGACCCGAGCCATGAGGCGAAGGTCCCGAAGCAGGAGTTCGACCCGAGCCAGGAGACAGGCCCCGAAGCTGGAGTGCGACCCAAGCCATGAGGTGAAGGTCACGAAGCACAAGTAGGACCTGAGCCATGAGGCGACAGTCCCGAAGCACAAGTGCGACCCGAACCACGAGGCGACGGTCACGTAGCACTAGCTCACGTCGTGGGAGTTTGACCCGATCCAGGAGACAGAGGTCACACGATGGTACTCCCACCAGAGCTGAGAGAGATCTGTCACGCGGGAGAAGCAGGAATCGTCATTACCGTTCCCGCTCATTGAGGAGAGGAGAGACAACATGGCTGCTTTCCCAGCTGTCACAGCTTTTGGACACACGGGAAACACCATCTGGGACAGCTCGCCCACTAGAGGAATCCTCTCAGGCTAGTGATGAATGTTCAGACGAGGAGGACCAACCCCTCGGGGCTTCCCTACCTCAGTCTCAGGTTGACAGGGTCAACAACATTGTTTGTTTCCACCTGGGTTTTGAAGAGGTGGCACAAGAGACGTCAAACTCCAAACTGATAAGGATGAACAAAAAGTCAAAGTCTTTTCGTCGTCCCTTCCCGCTCGATTCGATGCTGACAGAACAGTTAGAGGAAATAAGCAAATTGGTTACTTCTGCCAAATGGAAACCTGTTGGCAGGGCAAGAGAGGGCAATGTTGTAGCTACAGAAGAGGACCATGCCCTCTATTTTAAACCCCCCCCCCATCCCTGAGGAAGCCAATGAATGTCTCAGGAGAGTTGCGAAATCTGATACAGACAGAATAAAGCGCCTTTCAGCTCTTCATGACATTGAATTGGCGGCCAGGACCGGTCTTAAGTTTGCTTCCTTTGCCGCGTTATTACCGGAAGTGCTGATGAAATATCACCAGCAGGGTGAGGAGGAGCCTTCGCCAGTGTCGGATGAAGAGGCTGCCTCCCTGGTATGTAGCTTGGGGCCCCTGACACGCCTAATTTTTCATCAGTTTGTAAGGTTCGCATTGAAAATTACTGCAGAAAGATGAGCAATGGTTACCAATGCTCTCAAGTGGCCATCTATAAATGAAGTGCGCAAACGAATGGAAAGTGTCCCCCTGATAGGTAAAGACCTTTTTCATGAGGAGTTTCGTTCCAGAATTGAGGACGAAGCAACAAGGGTGGAATCAAACCGGAAACTTGACAGACAGTTGGGCCCACGCCTTTTTTTCAAACAGCCGGTCAGTAGGGTCCTACTGCATACCTTCACAGGGCTTATCTCATCGTGCGTGGAGTCGCGGTGGAGAGAGGCAAGCTAGACCTTCCCAGCGCGAGGACCAAATTCGAAAACCAGCGCGTGGACGGGGACGCGGTGGAGCTAAGGCCGCAGGGTCCAAGACCCGGCCCTAGGGGTGCCCACCTCACCTCTGCCGGGATACCGGAGGTGGGGGGAGAATTCAGGGGTTTGTCAAAGAGTGGAAATCAATTCAGGCAGACTCTTGGGTCCTAGACACTGTGGAGAATGGTTACAGGGTGGAGTTTGTAAGGCCGCCACCCCAGGGAGGTGGGGGGAGAGTTACCAAGGTACCAAAAGATGTGGCAAAAAGGGAAGCCTTAGAGGCAGAATTACAGGCTCTACTTGCAAAAAGGGCAGTGTCTCCAGCAACAGGAAGAGAGGGGCCACTCTTCCTGTCATCCTTTTTCCTCGCCCGCTAAAAGCCAGACAAGTGGCGGCCAACACTAAATTTAAAGCCACTCAATCGGGCGTACTTTACCCCACAAAAGTTCAGAATGGAGCATCTGGAGGTAGTTCTTCCACTCCTTCCAGGGAACACATGAGCTGTGTCCGTGGACTTGAGGGACGCGTATCTGCACATCCCTGTTGCGAGAGATCACAGGCGATTCCTAGCGTTCAAGTACAAAGGGAAGGAGTATGTGTTTACCGTGCTCCCTTTCGGCCTTGCGACAGCACCACTGGTGTTTACGAGTCTCAAGAGCCGTAGTATCATTTCTGAGACGGGAAGGAATCCTATTGTGGGCCTACTTAGACGATTGGTTGATAGTCTCTCCCACAAAGGAGCAGTGCATAGCAGACGTGAATTTTACCATAGATACACTCACCCGCTTAGGTTGGCTATTAACATGGGAAAAGTCCAGTCTTACCCCTACCCAGAAAATAACCTTTCTAGGGGCATCGCTAGATCTGATAACTCAAGAGGCTTTTCTGACCATGGAGTGTCTGACCAGCCTCGAACAAGAAGTTTTGAGCCTCTTGTCTCAGAGCGCAGCAGCGGCTGCAACTTGGATGAAGGTCCTTGGGATGCAAGCAAGCCTCATAGACCTTGCCGACCGTTGTCGTCTCAGGATGAGATTACTACAACTACACTTACTTCAGCACTTCACTCCATCGGAAGACAGTCTAGATGTCCTGGTGCCAGTTCCCGCTCACATTCAGAGCCACCTGGCCTGGTGGCTAGATCGCGGCAATACAATGAGGGGTGTGCCCTTCGCTTCGCCACCGGTAGAGGAGGCTGTGTCGACGGATGCCTCCCTTATGGGATGGGGGGCGCTTGGGGGACTGGTCAGGTTTCGGGGCTTTGGCCTCCACACTTTCGGGTGTTGCACATCAACGTACTAGAGCTGTATGCAGTCTGGGAATGCCTGAAAGCCTTCCGTCTAGACTTACAGGGGAAAGCAGTTTTGATCAAGACAGACAACTCAACAGTTGTGGCCTATGTCAATCGGGAGGGGGACTCACTCACGGACCCTCAATGCCCTGGCATGGCAGGTTCTGACATGGTGCGACGACCTCAAGATTGTTCTTCGGGCGACTCACATACCAGGAGTGACCAACCTAGTAGCCGACGCTCTCTCCCGAGGGAGGCTAGTGACCACGGAGTGGGAGCTGAAAGAATCGTGTGTGCAAGCTCTCTTCAACCACTACGGGCGCCCAGACATAGACCTCTTTGCCTCTGCCAAGAATGCCAAACTGCCAACGTATTGCACGATCAGGTTTCAAGAGGATGGAGCATGGGCGACAGATGCCCTATCCATTAGCTTGCAGGGCCTGGATGCGTACGCTTTCCCCCCTCTGAGTCTCATTCCCAGGGTCATATCCAGAGTCAAGTCAACGGGCAACTGCAGACTTCTATTGATAGCCCTGTTCTGGCCCAGGCAACCATGGTTCCGGACATTATCAGGCCTTCTCAAAGACTTACCCAGACGCCTCCCGCTGGGGGAGGATCTACTCACACAGGGACCCCTGTGCCATCAGGATCCCAAGTCCCTGCATCTGGTTGCGTGGAAAATATCAGGCTTGGACCAGGGAGTTGCTATTTGACTGGAGATTTGTCTTCACAATCTCTTTGAAGTCACCAAGTTACCGACATGTAACATAACACTCTTATCAAAACAGCTAGGTGCAATAAACCTCCGTGTGCGGTAGCTAATTTGCATACACCGCACACACTGTACTACAGCGCTAGCTTCGGCTCTCCGTGTAAACAGCAACTAGCCTAGTAAGAGTAATCTTGATGTGAGAACATGTATACATAATGGTCTAATCACCTCATACAGTCGAATGTTAACTACAGTCGGGGTTACCCTGATCAAGTTTCGCCATAGCTGCGTAATACAAGCTGCATGCTTTGACTGCACACACTAATGTATATAGAACAAACACTTGCCATAAAGACAACGAGAACTAAAAATAAAAGCAGCAAAGACCACAAAATCGACATAAATCACTTAACTTATTGCCAATTCACATTTCTACCTAAAATAATAACGGTGCTGAACTGAAAAAAGGTTATTTTTCTATCCCGATAAAGATTTCGCAGAATTGGTATATGGCATTATGGACTAAAAGTAACGTTAAAATTTCCGTTAGTTCCGCTCAGCAAAAACGCGCCAAAATTCGTCAACTTCAGTAACCATAGAAACAAATGGAAATTTTGCAAAACTAGGCCCCGAAAAATGCTCTTTTCGGTAAATTGGCGCTTGGTGCCACGGTTTTTCTCTTCGTGAAATGTACGTATACAGACATAGCTACCTACACAGTACGTTCAGAAAATGCGATTCATTGCGGAAAAGCACGAAAATACTCAAATCTGAGGCCCTGAAATTGCAGTTTGACCACCAAGTTTTGTCACAATACGATTTTTAGGGTTCAACAAAAATGGAGGAAAACTTAACTTAGAAAAAACTCTGAAAGAAAAGGAACTTACCCATCGATAGATTTATGTCCAAGCTTGAACTGCACATATATTACAACTGTAACACCTCACTTATTTTCTACTGCGCATGGTATGAAAATAGGGAGAGTCCCATTAGATCATCGATTTCTGTACAGAGCAATGGTTTTAAAACCAGCTCAACCGATAGAGGGCGTTTGGAGCTGTCGGTAACATCCTTGTCTTCAAAGGATATTTTACATGTCCCCTGGGGAGCCTGTCCTTGGTTAAAATTCAAAAAGTTTGCAAAGGCAGGATTGTGTGTCCTGAGGTAGATTTAAGGACAAGGTTCATAAAATTTTTGAAGACAAATCTCCAGTCAAATAGCAACTCCCTGCTTGGACTCAGACAGAAAGGCCTTTCTCTCCGGGCAGCACAGTTGGCCTCCGGTAGCAGGCGTACCTCCACAGTGGTGACTTACAATGCAAGGTTGGCCAAGTTCAAGGCCTGGTGCGCCATCAGAGATGTCTCTCCCAGTTCTTCCCCTTTACCAGCTGTAGCCAATTTTCTTACCACAGTCTTCGATGAGGGACTTCAGGTTAACACAATTCGGAATAACCGTTCCGCTATATCGGCAATCCCGACGAAGGAGTTGTATTCAAGCGCTGACAACCAAACCAGGTCATATTCGCTCTGAACCACATGGTGTACGCCTAGTGCCAGATTTGGATTTTCTTCCTAAGAATCAGACTCTAGATTTTTTGCCAGGGGATCTCTTTATACCCACCATGTCCTCCGGATCCTTCATCACAGAGGATAAGGTTTGGTGTCCAGTGCGCGCCCTCAAATGGTATTTACACTGAACTGAGAGCCTTCGACAGTCACAGAGACTATTCATTCTTCCTTGATGTCCACACACCCCAGCATCTAAGACAACAATTTCAAGATGGTTAGTTGACTTAGTGGCGCCACATGCGCTCTCATGCCCCCGTGCTCATGATATCCGCGGACTGGCCACCTCTCGGGCTCTTTTTGCAGGTGCAAATCTGTCAGATATTCTGAAGGCTGGGGCTTGGAAAACCCCCTCCACCTTCGTGTCCCGTTATCTGTCAGATACGTTAGCAGCAGACGCAGCTTTTGGCCGTGCTGTACTGGGAGGGATGGTGCCCAGGCCCCGGGCATTGTTCCCCCCACCACAGTGACTGTGCTATTCTGTGAGATAGTAGTGTGGGAGACAGGTAAGGAAGGGGGTGTAGTGAATACTCCAAAACTCTGCTGGTTTGGGTATTCGGTAACACCCGACTTACCTGTCTCCCACACTACGTCCCGCCTCCCGCCCCGCACGCTTCCGGGGGAGGTTGGCCTGTCACACTTGCTAGTCAGGGGGCTATAGGAGTAGCCTGCCTCTCTGTCGTGCTTTCCAGCAAAGGGGACACTCGAAGTTTCGGCGCGCCATAGGATCCTTCGACTCCTCCAGGCTCCAGCCTTACAGTGCAGGAAACAAGGGGGATCCAGGCCGACTCAACCAAGAGGCCGATGCCACCTGATGTGATGGTGAGATTTCGTTCCAACCTTGTTCCTTTTTAAGGTAACAGTAATACTAGTTAGTATTTGAGCATGGAAGTAGGATTGTATGTTTGGGTACATATAGTGTTATTAACTTGAATATTGCTGTAACCACATACATGTTTAACCCTTTTTCTCTGTAGCAGCAGTCACGCCCTCTGTGGACACTGCCCAGTTTGTTGGCCCCTCCCCCACTTGGTCTTGGATGACCCGGTGGGGTGGGGGCCGCCGACCTGGTCGGTCTTGGTCCTGGCCCTCTCGGACTCTCCCTCGGTCGGCAGAGGACCAAAGAGGACGATCGGCTGATTGGGGTCGAGTTCGAGGGGTCTGGCCACAGAGGGCGCTCGGTGCAATTTTTACTGCCGGTTCTGGCACTGGGGCGAGGCCAGTGCGATAGTAGTGTGGGAGACAGGTAAGTCGGGTGTTACCGAATACCCAAACCAGCAGAGTTTTGGAGTGTACATTCCACCGGTGCTTGCACTGCACATGCATGTTAACAGCAAGAATGCAGCATGCTCACCCATATACAGTATACGCACGGTATACATACCTAGCTAGATCTGACATCCGGGCACCCATCAATCTGCAGAAACTTGCTTCCCGCAAGTGCCATTTTGGTGCCCACAAAATGTAATAGCATCATTAGCATGGTTTTGTTCGCAACTTTTCATGAATATTTACAGTGTCAATAGCCATATCTTAGTTCTTCACACATGGTGAAGGGTTGATTTGGATTTTGTGGCACATTTAACCGTAAACAGAGATACGTTTTATTCTTTTTGGTATACTTGAGGTATTAACGAAGTGCGATGTATAGACTAGGCCTACTTTAGGCTATTGTGACTCCATCTTGTTAGACTCAACCTTTTTTGAATAACGCAGCTCTGTGTCCCGAGGTGACTGTAATTAATGTGACACTCGCAAGGACGGGAGAGGATATACTGTAAAACTAATTTGAGCAGACATTTGTGGGGATGGGTGGGGGTGGGGCTTAATGAAAAATTCTGACTTTTAAACAAAAGTTTTGAACGCTAAATTAACTGATTCAAAATTTTGGGAATTTGCTATTCCGGTTTTTGTATCACACATGAGGGTCAACTCTAGCCTATTTCGTTTTTCACGGCCCAATGGCCGATCAGAATTTTATGAACAAGCTACTACATATTACTGATGACCTTGTAATGCTTTTCACATACATCGACATACGTTTTGCACGTCTGGGGAATGGGCCCTATATAAGCTCAGTTTATACACCGAGCACTATTCAGTACGTATGTAGGCAGCGCACGCAACCGTGGAATTCGGACTTATGCCTAACCTAGATCAGTTTTGTAGAAATCACGGACTGGGATCGCGATTAAAGCAACGTCTAAAGGGAGAAATTATTCCTCTGCATGACAAAGACTCTTTAGAAAAACTCTGAAATAATTTATAGTTGTGATTTAAATCTCTTTTCATAGTTCCTTTTTCAACAAAAAAGTAAATAAATGGTTCAGTCTCCTGAGAAAATGAAAAATACAGGATGATTTTTTTTGCATGCAACCTTTTTTTCGGAACCGGGTATTACAAATTTGGAACCGGGTAACAGAACTGTCGGGCGGGTACCCACGGGTACACGGGTTACCCGTGCAAACACTAGTAATGAAACATTAGATACAATTTGTTTGTACTATGTGTTAATTCCTTACTTGAGAGCAGAGATGGAGTTGTATTTTAATTGGTATTAATAAGAAATAGAATGCAAGGGTCGAAATTTATTATGGAACAGCACCTTCTTGATACTATAGCTGTTTGGGATCAAAATTTATGGCTTTTTGAGTTTTTCTTTGTTAACCAGTGTACCAGTTTCTCTTTCACTCATCTAGGCAGTTTCAAAGAATTGGTCCTTGACCAACTTACACTCCTGTAGTGTACTGTGCATACATTTACAGTCATTTAACTCTTATTGACTGTATTGTGTATGTGACTGATTAATGAAACAATGTCAAAAATGAGTCTATTATGGAATGAATACACTGATACCCTGACCTGTAATTCCCAGATTACATAAATTTGTAGAATCTTGTAAGAATGCAACAAAAATAGTTATAATTGTCAAAGGTCTTTTTTTAAACTATTTATTTTACAAAATGGAGAATGTTTTATCTGATATTGTGGCGGAGATGAAAACCTAATGGTAAAAATCTCACAGGTTTTTGCTATGGTAGATTCAAAAGGCTTTGCAAATTCCCACTGAATTAAGTGCATTCAGGTTTTTTGTGTCACTGTAGAAACCCTAGACAATCAAGGAAGCAAGACCAAGCTAAAATTATTTGATTTATTGTTGGTGTATCAGTTAAGAGATGCTGTAAGACACTTGGTATTTGGATTTTAAGTTTGCAAACTCCAATCCGTTCTTGATTGATACTCATAATTTCGGCCAACGTTGACACCCTGAATGCATTGGATATTTATCTGTTGTTGGTCTTCCATTAAGAATCATAACACCTTGGATTTGTGTTTCAAGCTTTACTTGGACCATTCCTTTGAGATCTTTCAGATTTTTCAGTTTTTTTGGTCTTCTTTTTTTTTTTTTTTTTTTTTTATGAATGAGCAATGTTTTATGTTAAATTTTATTTATGAATGAGCAGTGTTCTATATTAAAATACAAACAAAAAGATATTAAAACTGTGATATGTTAGTCGCAGTAAATATAGGATGAATTTCAATCTAACTTAAAAGTGCATGATGCTAGAAACGAATAGCAAGTTTTAGCCATCTCTAGTTGACCACTCTTAATCCAGAATCTATCAGTGAACTTCCTGTTCAGGTATCTTGAGATCAATAAAGTTAAAGGGGTTTGAACCCCTTTAAAGACTGTTTGGTCAATAGAGCAAGCTTTTTTTGTAAAAGGGATTAACTATTGCAATTATAGAGATAAGCTTTACCCGGGAAAAAGCCTTTTTCTCGGGTAATATAGGCTAAAATGTCCTATTCAATTCTAGCAGCATGTTCATTGGGGGTTAGTTTGCCCCTTTCATGATTTGCAGATTTGACTTTCTTTTCATTGAAATATTTGAGAGGAGTGTACTTTCGAATTTTGTCATTGCCGCACGTGGAATATTCATTCCTTGTAACTGTTGTCAGTTATTAAGCAAAAAGTAAAATTCTCTCTTCATGGAAGTCCTGACCAACTAGTTCTTCTTGCTTTTCAGCCATATATTTTCCACAGCAACTGTACACAGCGGCAGAAGGCAGTTTTGCAAATATCAGCATTTGTGGCAGTCCGTCTTTGGAAGACACCAGTTTCGGTAAGTATACTGCTGAGTTTGTCAATATTAATCCTTCCTTTGTTTAAAACAACGGCCTTACAATTGTGAACTTGAACTTTTGCACTGAATGCCAGCTGGAAGTCATGCTTGTTTTATGGCAAGTGGAATATCAAGTGTAATGTTAGTTTCTGGCTTTGTTTTTACCTTAATCTGGGACGTTTGCTAATAGACTGGATCCTACCCTTCAAACATAATAAGTTCTCATCCTCCAGGAGTGTGATTAGTATCCTTTCCTATAGGGTGGTTTATGGGTAAAGCGTTTTTTTGTGCCTCTTGGTGTTTTGCTCTCTTTAGCATGGTCAGTAGTGCTGTAAGAGTCGAGACTGTTCTTGGACTTGGAAGGTGGGGACTCGACTACAGCACTGATGGTTAGGTCTACTACCCTAACATTTCATGAAGGGCATTTCCTTCTCTTAGGGTCTCCTTGTGAAGGTTTTTGGTTTCCCTCCCCAAGGCCTTCATGCCTCCTCATAGGAGTTTATGGTTCCATAGCTAATGTTATATCATGGTAGATGAGACTGTCCAAATCTATAGAAGTAGGTGAAGTAAGTAAAGGCAAAAGTAGGTTTGGAAGATATCTTATGATATCACACTGCAAGATTGTAGCTAACGTCATAGGTGGCATGGATGAACATCCTCGGGGACAGGTTTATTTCTGGCCAAGGTCAATGCATTGTTCAGTGCTATCTGCTCCCTGCATATCGCGTACAAGTCCGTTAGGGAAATGGTACATGCCTCCCCGGGCTTTGATAAGAAAGCCCGGGTGATCCATCTTGCTTCCTTTCAAGCGTGCTAATTGATTTGCTTGCTCGGCCGGCCACTTGGCTGCTCAAGTTCCTTTGCTTAACGCTATCAATAACATGCAATGCCAATTCAACAATGAATGCAGCCAGATCTGGTGCTAGTGGTCGCCAAGTCCTTCTCCTCTGAAGAAGTCATGCGAATAATCGGCTAATTAGCCATGCCCAAGATTGTTGATTACAGAGATTATGTTCGGTGATTGACATGGAGAGGTTGGTCTTCAGACTCTAACCGAGATGTTCACCTTATGGATGTTGAGGGTATTGAGTGATAAATTCCAAATGGAAAACTGCTCATTACATCAGGCTTACTCTGACAGCCCAACCTATACTTTTAAACATCCCCATGTTATTTCCACAGCCAGTATCCTCTATGTTGTGTTAGATTATATATTGTATATCACTACTTTTAAACAAAGGAATTCTACTGCAAGTACTTCTGCGTCACACACAACTCACTACAGACTATAAACATATTTATAGCCTGAATGTACTTTGTGCTTTTGAAAAGTAGAGGGGCATTAACCCTCTCAGCACTACAGTGGATATATCTGCTCTGCATGATTATCCTTTCCACATTACAGGCAGATATATCTGCCCAAGTGACTTGCCGTGATCAACCTTGTACTAGTATGCGCACTATTCTGAAACCATATCGTTCTAATAAAAGTCTTTGCTGCAAATTTTTGGTATCCAGGGGCGGATTTAGGGGGGGGCCCAGGGGGCCCGGGCCCCCCCTTCCAAAAATTTTTGAAGTTTTTTTCAACGTCATAAAACAAATGACTAGGCCCTATTCCAATTAAAAGGCCTTTGTGATGTGTCAGAGTGAAATTCATATTTGTTCATTATTTAAATTTCTACCTCAGAAAATCAGTCTTATGTTAATAATTCTGTTACTGACCTCCGGCTGATAACATTTTGGCTTATATTGGTCACAATAACTTTTTCCGGGCATTGCAAGGGGTTACCCATGAGCGCTGCATTGGATCAGAATGCTAACTTCAGTCTATTACCGGCCGGGCCCACATCATTGGGAACACTGCTTCTACTTTCAAGGGAATTTCAGAATTCTTTAATATTTAGAGGAATATTTTCAACAACCTCAGGCTTTTAGCTATAACTTGCTGCAACATTAGTATCTTCTTTAAGCTTTGTAATTTACTTTAATGAAATGTACTTCGAATTTAGGGTAATATAAGGGAAAAGAAGACTTCAATTCGGGAAACTGCCATCCTAATATGTGGACAAGAAAGGCTACTTACTCTCCTCTTTCAACCAACCAAAATTTAAATTTCACTAAATTATGAGCATTTTCCAGCCATATATGATCAGTTTCAAAAATATACTAAAGACATCACCATTTTGCATCTAAGCAATCTTAAATTAACAAAAATTTTCTTAAAGGGGAGGGGACACCCCTCCCCAGAAAAGCATCTTTCACCCAACCAAAAATTAAAATTGACTGAATTATGAACACTTTCCAGCCATGTTTGATCAGTCAAAAAAATATACCAAAGACATCACCATTTTGCATCTGAGCACCCTTAAATTAACAAAAATTTCTCAAAGGGGAGGGGGACACCCCCTCCCCTTAGACCCCTCCCCCATGACGGTGATCACTCATCACATACTTTACCTCCTATCAAAATACCCTGCCACCACCAATGGCGCACCGCCTCCCCCTTAAATTCCTCCCCTTGATCGGACTTTCATACAAACCACTATGACCTGGGCCCCCCCTTCTGCCAAATCCTGGATCCGCCACTGGTATCAAACATGCTACATTATGTCGTTGCATTAAAAATTTGGGAGATGATTTCTATTGAAAATGGCTAAAAATGTCATAACTGATCGAGCATACCAAGTAACCTATCACATAGGTCTATATGAAGGCAGTTCTTCATAGTCACAGACTAATTTTAGTAAGAATTTTTAAGGGAGTAGTCAGCCTTCAGTTTGGGTGACAAGTGTGAGTGTAAGGCCTAAGGTAACAGAAAGTGATGCATGTACAGTAGTAGCCCTTTAGTCCCAGTCAAGTAAGCTAGCTAGTTCACTGCTAAGCATCCTTTCTGTGGGGCCTAGCACTGCTAATGTATAAACAGAAGTAGGGGTTAGGGAATGATTATAGACAAAATGGAGAAGACATTTTACAAAAACTACTTAATCTAAGATATTTCAGTTGTATACCATACAATAGAAAATTTTGTAGGCTTCATTTCGTCTGTTGAAGACTAATTAATAAAGTGTACAAGAAAAAGTTATTAACAAAATATGAAGCATGAAAAGTATGTTATGAATTAGAAACACTGCATCATTTTCATAGTTTTCGAAAGGCATTTTGTTTTTTGTCTGTTACGTGAATGTCTCAAATTAGATCTCCTTTGAAAGGACATCTCAATCTCTTTAACTTTTTTATGTCATCATTTTTTCATGAAACAATTTTTGTAAGTGTACTTTGACATTGAAAGTAGTCTTCTGAAATGAGGAAGACATTGAAAATTAATCCAGGCACAGTGAAAGGTGCACAGTAAAATAATTCAGTGCTGAAAGGGTTAAGATGTGTGCTGCATTACACATTTGTTGTAGATAGCTTTTCAGTACTGGTATACTGTATGTACAGTATCTTGACTGGGAAATAAATTGCATTTTAATACATTGCATCCACATGGCTCAGACTGAAAATGGCTTTAATTTATCATCATTAAACCAAACCATTCTATCTCACTAATAAACTGGCAATAGCTTTTCCTAAGTCAAAAATATTCCACATTTGAGAGTTATTGAATGTTGCATCATCTGAAAACTTTAAAGTTTAGATATTGGATCTTTCTTGAGATTAAAGTTACCCAGTGAACTTTACCTTAATTACTTACCTCATTCTCTACATAAAACCATGGTTTTCAGTTCACAGATATATAAATTTTCTACACCACAGGTATAATATTTCCCTTTAAATATCTGTGGACATGTTAATATTATATACCCATTTGATGTAGAAAGCATTTAAAATGTTGAAAATATCTACAATTCCCATCAATTTCTATGGAATATTACATATTCCCCGCTAGCACAAAACGTTTTTAAAACGTGTCAAGTGGTGTTATAAAGCCTTCTATAACACCACATTACACGTTTTAAAAACGTTTTGTGTTAGCAGGGTTGTTTTTACACAGAATATATACATGATCTACCTGTGCACATTTGTGAGTAAGAAAGAGGGACTTAACGAGATATGTTTTATTATCCATTCTGTGTTTAACCTTCATTCCAAGAACAGTTATAGTGTTGGTGCGCCGGGGGGGGGGGGTTATTTTGGAAGTAGCTGTTGACTATTTCACATTACTTACCAAACCAGAAACCAGCTGGTAAGTAATTAAAGGGTCTACACTCTCTCCCCAGACAATAAAAACTGTCCCTACTAAGTTAACTTCAAGCCCCTCCTCCAATTCAAACAAAACACCCATGTCTCCAGCGCCCATACAAAGTTACAGTAGCTTGCCCTGAATCTAAATTGCCCAGCAACACATCCACACATTCATTCTTTGTGTGAGCTTGGGAACACAACTGACTGCGCAAGTCATTATTGACCTACCAGAGTGAAGCTACTGTTTGGATTAAAGTCAATCAAAGTGGAGTCATCGATTGTACTTAGAGATATGATCATATGACATGTTTGGTGATGCTGTAACCTCTTCAACAGAAAATTTATGAAGGATTTACAAGAGGAACACAGACACTGTGCAACACTCGACATTAATTTTTATGTAGCTAATGAGCAAAATATGGAGGTATTTCTTGAGAATGATATTCAAATAACTCTGACAGATTTTTTTTTTTATCAAGGGATCATAATCTATCACTGTTGGGTATTAAATACAGTACAGCTGTTTGGTTACATGTCCGCATACTCCAAAGAATAAGCAAGGATTACTAACACCTAGTATAAATATCTGATGCAAAAAGCTTTCATGTGAGTAAAAACAGACACATGTATCTGATTTAGCAAGCCTACACTTGTGTCTTCAAGTTCATTGCAGACAAGCTATGTACAGTAAAATCATGTGGGAATGTGGCATTTTCAGCAGTGACTGAGCTTGACATTTTCAGTGCTGGACAGTGCTAGCGCCTTGATAACTGCCTTTTATTCAACATTATTGAAAAATTTCTTTGTTAACATTTTGGATGAAAGCCAGTCCTTCATGTGCAGGTTTACCTTCCAGAAAAAGAAGCATGTTAAAAACAGGACAAGTGCTATATTGTCTCTGTTGCCCATAGAAAAAGTTGAGTAAATTGATGGAGCCTTTGTTACTGTAAAAGAAGGCTGTACTTTTAACACAAGTCTTTTGAAGCACAGTATACTTTTACAGAAGGATACTGTAACTGTTGTATCATTGATAGGCTGTCCATGTTCAGTAGTTACAACATAGTTTTCTAGTCTGAATGGAAATAAAAGAATTTTTTTATTGCTGCCAAATAGTGTCGTTTCTTTTGTTACAGAGGTTTCCACTGACAACATAACTGCTTTTTCTGGAACTGATTTTCTTGCCATAAGCCAAATTGTTACTATTCCAGCTGGTACAATGTGTATCTCACAGTTTATCAGCATTTATCCTGACTTGGTGGCTGAAGAGGATGAATTCTTTAGACTGAGAGTGGGGGCAGGTCAGCATCAAACAACTACAATTACCATGATAGCAGATGAGCGTGCAGTTGGAACAGGTATTTTCGAGTGAAGTATTGTGCATTACAAGTTGAGGATTTCTCTCATACCAATGACAAGTGTAATTCATTGTTTACAATAAGGTGCAAGAAGTGTATGTCAATGTGCCTGCTACCAGGATAATGCGTGAAAAACGAGAAATAACAGGTGTTGTTTTGTGGCAAGTCTGTATATTTAGAACCCTTTAGACACTGGTTTGAAACAGGTTGACACACTTTTTCTTGCCTTCAATTTCGTGCCTCAGTTTTGTGGTCGCTGTGTCCTTCTCCACTGAAGAAGTCATGCAAATAATCAGCTAATTAGCCATGCCCAAGATTGTTGATTTAATAGAGAGATTATGTTCAGTGGTTGACATGGAGAGGTCGGTCTTCAGACTCAAACCCAGTTGTTCACCTTGTAGGCATGGTCACACGTACCCCGTGTTTCCTGGTGTTACCCCGTGTTTATACCAAGGCAAAACCGCAGGTTAACACCGTGATTTTTAACGTGTGTTCTCATGTACCCCGGGTGGAGTTGATTGGGTTGTGACGGAAGTCAAAATGTGTCACGGGAATCTTGGTTATCTCCAAATTGTTAGCGAAGGTAAATCATTATTTACAGGCTACAGCGGGAAATGAAAACACCATTGACTGGTAGAAATAAGGCTACACTTACTCATGTCAACTGAAGGCACAAGCCTATGCTGCTAAAATGCTGCTTTAACGGCTAGCCTATGTGCAATATCTGAACTTTGCCCTCATCGTTTCAAACACTGTGGATGTACCCAGTTTCATCCAAATTGATCTTGGTCTTGCATTGCTCTTGCTTGCAAGCAACATCAGTGCTACATACCGTGAACTGCATTCTGTATTTGACGGTAGTTTCTTCGAGTCCAAAGTAGCTGTCTTTCAAGTTGTTTTGCGGCTCAGTTTACTTCTTCGAATTTGCGGCATCAAACGAAAGGCAAAAGAAAGTCAGCCACTACATGATACTTACTTCCAAGTTGTAAGGATTTCCGCTAAAGCCTATAATTTTAAATATACCTTCGATCGCTAGCAATTTGGAAATAACCATGAGAAAAATTCCCGTAAAATGCCACAAAGATGCCTTAGCCTATACTGTACAAAAGTGCAAGTCGAACTCGAACACTGTTCTTTTCTTTCGATAAATATATCTTTTAGACAAGCCCTTATCCAGGGAGGATCGAGAGGCACGGGAGGAACCCCTCTGAAAATTTTTCTCCCCCTAGAAAATTAAACATTACCATTGCCTTATAATGCATTTTAGTACAAGTTCTCGGCCTCTCGTAAAATATATTTTGCCCGGGTGGAAATTGTCTCACGTTTTCAGTACCTTGTCCGGCTATGGACCTGCATTTAGAAGTAAGTAGGCCTTCTCCAAGGCAAATAGTAATGAATCTCAAGTGAGTTTCGCCACGGAGCAACTAGCAGTAGCTTATTTACTGCAATACCAGTCTGTTTAGTATGTATATTTCTGATGAGAAGTGGAGGTTACACAGCTCTGTACCTGTGATCTATGGTTGATTACACAAACACGGTGTTTAAAACCGCAGAACCCTCCGTTCGGAGGTGGATCAAAATTTTAACACCGACACCGAGTAAACTCTTGTTCTCACGTCACTCGCACTCAGGGTAACATGGTGTAACCCTGAGCGGGGGTATGTGAGACCACAGTATATGAGTTGTGGGTCTCTTGTTTGTATTGCATGAATGTCCATGTCGTAACAAAAGCACTATGTGCAAGCCAGCATACTAAAAATCAAAAGTCAATGTCAAATGCACCCTTTTGTATTATCATCAAAGAATTAACCCTGCCTTTTTTCATACAGTACTGCATAAGACTTGCATTTTTGCAGTGAGTACAACTCACATTGTAGGTGTTGCAGAGTCAACTGTAGCTACTTAGGTGTTCTCTTGTTAAGTTCTTATGATCCAGTATGGAAGTAAGTGGTATCACATCAAAATTTTCGATAGAAAACTGGTTGAAGTGTGATGGGATTCTCAGTATGTTTAGCACCATTTTGCAATGCATTCCCTGATTTGGCTGTGGCTGTCAATGACTTCGTAATGCCCTCAAGAAATTTGTATGCAGCCTATATCAAACTAGATTTGAAATTCTTCACACTGTTCCTGATTTTAATTTTTATTCTATGATGTAATCTCCAGATTTGCTTTCATCTGTGCTCTTATGAAACAAATTTTTAATATAAAGCAGCATACATGTATTGTACCATACTGGTTTTATGGTCAAATCTAATGCATGTGTGTCATTCATGTACATCATTATACAGGGCTTGAAATAACTGAAATAACTGGAAGCACCGAAAGCCATGGCTGTTGTGCCCTTACTGATAGCTGTGGTGCCCCTCAGTGAATGTCCTATAAAATAACATAGACCAACAGCCAATTTGCTCATTTTGGCTGTGCCCCTTTTCAAGCTTATTTCGAGCCATGCCATGAAAATGCCCATAAGCCTACAATCCCGAGTAGTCCCGCATAGCCCGGGAAAGTCTTATTAGTGATGGTCAGTAACTTTCACATTCTGTGGTTTTAGTCCAGAGAGGTGTATCTTCACAACCATGCTCAATCTGGACATATGATCTGGCCAAGCCCTAGTAGCCACTGGAACTCCTTATTATATACGCACCACAAGTCATTATTCTCTTGAGTGCACATTGTTACGTTGTTATGATGCAAGCCTGATTAACTGTGGTCAGCTTTTACAAGAATTTGGACTCAAAGGATTTTCATGTCATGGCCCTGATTATTGGCCCCATGCACCATGTACATATTGTTGTTTGAAAGGGGTCTACCTGATATTCATAAGGTTTCTTATTCATAAGGGTCAATGTTCATAAGGTTCTGTAGTCAGAAGGTTCATTATTCAATTATTCATAAGGGTCATTTTTCATAATCATAAAAAAGGTTTCTTGTTCATATGGTTCCTTATTCATAATTTAATGGCGCCTTTTTGATTGTTGCTTCAGTGAGTGCTTGTTGGATATCTCCTTGAACCTTCTTTGTTTCAAATCTCTGAACAGCTTCTGCTTTGTGTATTTTCTTTTCAAATCATGAAATACTCCCGGGTCCATCCCAATGGGCTTCCTACTTTTTTTTCTCTCACCCTAAGGAAAAAAGTCAGTCACACTTCCTTATTTACAGTACCTTTAAAAAGCTTCCTCACATTCACAGTGCTCAAGTTTATAGAACAAGGTTACAATCTCCAATGAATGTCCTGCAAATACCTCTTCATTCCTGTAATTAGCTCACATTCTGATCACTGTTATCAAATCTTTCTATGATACTGACATCTTCAGCCATGCCAAGTTCTGAACTAAGGCACCAAGTTTAGCTCAGATCCCCCCCCCCCTCCCCTTCCCCTACGTGGTTCAAAAATATGCTGCATCAGAAAAGAATAATGCGTTTGCGGTTGGAAAAATTTTTCATGCTGTAAAACTTTTTTTGATTTATAGGTAAAGAACAGTGGGCAATTCAAAGTAAGATACTGATATTTAATACTCAATTTTTCAGCAAAAGAAAACCCACTGCTCTGCTCGTGAATAATTTGTTTGCCCAAACTTTCCTATTCTTAAATGATGCGTTAATCATTTTAAACTCTTGAAATGTTTAATACATGTTTGAAGAGGAAAGGTACTATCAAATTGTGGGTTTGACTAGACTGAATGGCTTGATGATGATCAGAACTATTTTCTGTTTGTGCCTTGTGGATGCAATGTATCCTCAGCCTTGGATGTTACATTATAAATCAATAAATCCCCTCTCTGTTGAAGTCACTCATAATCAGTGAATATTCTTTTTGACACTTTTTGATGACATATTCAAGTTTTATATAACTGTCTTCTGTTTATTTTTAGTAAGTACTGTAATTGTGATAACAAATTCAAACAAAAACATCGCCTTGCCATTCTGTTCTAGTTTTACACCAGGTGCTTTTAGTTTCCTTTGTAGGGTCAAAGTATGTCACTCCTTCTTGGCTGCTAAAGGGGTCCTTCATGATTTTACAAATACAATGTAACACCACCACCCATTGAAACCTTTATAGGGTTCCCATTTCAAAATAAGATGTAAATCCATGGACACTATGTTCATTGTCCAATATGGAAAATTACGTTATGCGCTAACTGATGCCCACAATGTCGGGGGGGGGGGGGGAGGGAGACTGGAGAGACTGAATTGTCAATCCGTCATCATCACAGCATGTATTTTGAAATCACTGAGCTTAAAGAAGTCCCTTGTGAAATCATTTGTGATGTCACTCATGTGCTGATCAGAAAATAACCTTTGTTTTTTTCTGTATTCTTCCTTAAACCAAATGAAACTTTTGGGATAATGTGATCATTGTAATTTGTTGGCAATGGTAGCCCACTTTTTGCGAAATTCTTTGCAAGAAATATGGTTCATTATTTATAGTCATAATGTATTTAATCTTGAACAAATATTAGAGCTTGTAATGTAAGCATATTGTAAAAATGTTGCTCAAATTATTAGGCAGTAAAACATTCTAATAAAAGAATAAATTTGAACAGTTAGTATTTCTGTAAGTGGAATATTAAGCTCTGACGTCGGAAGTTATACCAATGATAGTCATGTTTCATTGTCTGCAAAACATACTTTGAAACTTTAGACATTAGGTTTGATTTAATGCATCCAATTGATAATTTAGAACATGTTACATATTTAATGATGGAGGAAGTGAAAGACATGACAATGTTGTAAAGAGTGTACTTTGCATATTTTCTTCCATTGCAACTGTTGTTTTTCATTCTTGGATTGGAAAAGTGATACTCATTGTCATCCTCCGTGACTAAAAGTAAGCATGCTGTGAAAACTAGCGGAGGATACAGTACCCCCAATAAAAGGTAAACAGCCTGCTCTGAAATGTGTGAACATTCTAATTATTGTCATTTGTTCTGCTAAAAACATCCTTTTATTCAAGTCTGCTGTTACTTTCAAATTTCACAGCTGATCAGATGGATCCTGTTGTCACATGCATTGATGATGTCACACAACCGACATCAGTAGGGAGTGGTGGTGCCAGGGTACAATTTACTGAACCTACAGCTACTGATAATTCTGGCTTAGTTGCAGTTCTTTCGGCAAGTCATAGACCTGGACAATACTTCATTACTGGATCTACATCGGTGATGTATATATTTATAGATCCATCTGGAAATAAAGGCTCCTGTAGATTTCAAGTCATCGTCACAGAAGGTACGTTTTTAACTCATTTAATTTACGAAAAACGTATTTTGTGTTGCTGATGTTACTACTGCTATACTGTTGCACATTTGGTTGTGAGGAAAAGAGAAGTAAGAGTTGCATCAGGAAGGTCTCTCTGAGCTTTCCTCCTGAAATCACATTATTCCATCAATGAGTCAACCGAATGTATCCTGGGATTTTAGAAAGAAAGAGATACCTGTGATGATGTGCTGGGGTTCATTTTGTTCCAAACATTTCTTGGAACACCATCATATCTCAAAATAATATACAAACCAATACTACATATACAGTAGTATACAAATAATGAATGTTTATGAGTGCAATAGTATGAATAATTTCATGAGTTGAAAGATAGAACGTTAAAGCTTTCAACGAATGAAATTATTCATACTATCGCACGAATGAAAAACATTCATTATTTGTTTTATATAACACCTTATAATTTTGCTAGTCGTTGGTTAAATTTGTGTTTTGGCGGTCACTATGGATTCGAGTTTGTCTGTGTAGTAGCTCCATGGTTTGTCGTTTTCTAACTGCGCGTTTATGTAGGCCTGCCTGATATAGAGGGATGCTTTGTGACGTCAAGCGCGTTGGATTCTCAGGCACTAAAGACGGCAAAACACACATACTCAATAAGCATATTTATAGCACACGCGGCATTACCATAGATACTTCTGTGACACAACTGCACAATGGACGCTTGTCCTTCAAAACCAAAGAGACGCGCGATCACTTGACGTCGGTGAAACAATGTACGATCCCCAGTGCTGCAGTGATTTACTGAGACGCGGCATAGAGTGTACGTAGCACGCTCAATGCATCTCAGCCTCATTGCCGTGGGTTAGTATATACTAACCAACGACGGTGGGTTAGTATATACTAACCAACGGTCGAGCACCGCAGTCTTGATGATAGTGCAGAATCACGCATGGCATGTGACCACCAATCTTCCAATCAGATGTAGAGAAATTAATATGGTGTTATATAATAAAGAATAATAGGTATGTGTAAGTGCAAGAAACCAGGTCAGATTTGCAGTTCTTGGTCAAGAATTGAGTAAAATGTTCTATTGTGGAACTGAATTCAATGTGAAACTGGAATCAAGAATTTTTGTTATGAAATTTTCCTTGAGTTCAATTTCATGACAAAATTTTTGTGAATTTGTTAATCTTCAGTTATTTTCATCTTGTTCTTCAATAAGAAGTGACTATGTAAAAGATATAGCTGTTCAGTTGGTCATAGGTATGAAAATCCTTTTTCTTCATGATGAATTATTTCCCCTATTGAGGGTCTGTCCTTTTCTTTTTTTTTACTTGGATAAACACCATCAACCAACACCAGATTAGAATTTGACCACACAGTTAGCTCTCACACCTGAGTGCATTTACAGGACAAACACAGACCCACATCTCTGTGTGGATCAACTCTCTCACTAAATACATAGTGGTCTCTTGAAGTTTGCTTGTGTGACTTTAGTAGGAAGTCAGGTAAAATTTAATCTCCCCACCTACTCTTTCTTTTGCTGGGTTGTCTGGTGGAATTCCTTATAGGGAGTAAAATGTGTAATGTTAAAATAAAGTTCCATGAAGGGTTTGTAGCAGTCCTTGAAAACCTTGAAAAGGCCTTGAATTTTGGTAGGCCTTGAAATGTCCTTAAATTAAATGGAATGATCATTGTGTCCTTGAAAAGTTCTTTAAATACATTATCATTGGTAAAATTTGTCTTGAATGGGTTATTTTTGACAAAATCCCATTTCAGGCTAGTTACAGATTCCAGTGTAAGACAGTTTTACCATTTCTTATAATGACTTTGAGGTTTTTGACATTAACCTAATGACTGCTTGATCGCCGGTGGCAAGTACAGATTTTTTCTGGGCGAGCTACCTCTTGTTCCATCTTGCCAGAATGGCATACATCTCAACATCTGAATGGATAAAGAAACGACATTTTCTACAGCAAGAGAGAAAAATATTCAAAAATCGCATTTCACAAATCATATCACTGCGGCAGAGGCAGAAAGAGCATGCACACATTTGTACTTGCATTCACAAAAGCAAGAGAATCTATAGGTTAACTTAAGCTTCCCCGGGTCTCAGATGTTGAAATAGTCTTCTAGGTGGATGATGGATGCATGGGACTCAGACCTGTACATACAGAAGTTCATACACAAAATCTTGTAAAAGTTTTGAGGTAAAATCCACAAAGCATGCTGCAGCATACCACTGCATAAATTTTACAAACTTGTACAATTTCCTTCATTGAAAAGAGCTGCAGTCCAGCCAATTTGTCAGTAATTCTGTTATGCAAAGCAATAAAACACTTGTCTGGAAATTAGTAAAGTAAATTAAACAAGAGGGCAATCCACAGAGTTGCTTATCTCATTGCTAGCACACGCACTGTAATGAGCCGTATAACTGGAGGACGCACATCAATGTGGAATCACAGAGCAATAGACCTAATTAATATGCATGGACATCACACTGACGTCATTTTGGGTGAAAACAATGAAGCACGCATGCACGAAAGGATTGTTTGGCGAATCAGCTGTCTGCATTTATTGGTGTAACTTGCAATGACACACGCTTTTCCTCCAAACGAGGGAGCACTCTCTCCTTTGTGACATCATATGCATAAGGATATATATCCTGCTCTATGTGGGGAATATACTACGGAATTGAAGCTGACTTGGATGTTATGTAGGTCACCTTTGGAAATAATATAACACTGAGCAATGTGGGTATGGTAACGTGCCCTACACCTGTAGCATGCCTTTAACACCATTTCGGCCTCTAATGCTTTAATTTGCACAATCACGTGCTTGCTTGCACATCATTGCACTGCCTCTAGTACATGGAGTGCCTTAGCAACTTAATAAAATGGCTACACATCACAGTATCTGACGCAATTGTAGTACTTAACACTAGTGTGCGATAAAAACGATAAGTACCCTTACTTATTATTACCTTTGGGTTAAGTAAATCCAACCTCAAGAATACGAATCTAAAACTACATTGGCCTACAGACTTCATGATAGTGCTAATTGTAAATAGGGTGTGTGTTAAATGGAAAGATACAAAGATGTTATAAACATAGATTCCAAACTTAAAATGGTGCGTTGACTTCCCATGGAGCCACAATATCGGGCCAGAAGTGCTGATCATGCTCTGTTCAGTTGTTTTGAAAACAAATGGACAGATGTCTTACAAAAGTATGAACAGTTGTTATTTCGAAACATTGTAAATTTAAGGAGTATCACTCCTCAGTATGTTTCACTTAAAAGAAGAACTTCATTTCTTCCTTGTGGCATTTGCATTGCATTGCACTTGAAAATGTATGCACAGTGGCACGTTTGAAGCTCAGTTCATGGGCTTATTTATTGGTCAGTTTTTATTGAATCTTCAGGTAACGCACTTTTAAATGAGCCTTTAATATCTTATGCACTCACAGCAGGAAATCAACTACGGCATTGTTTCCCAAGCATGCAGAAGTGTCAAGTATTCCGGATAAAACACAGAGAATGGTATCCTGCGCATACACAATGCTCACGCAAGCCACGCTATTTTAGGAATGAAATTTCCTGTGTGTATTTATTATTATATGCACATCACCGAATAAAAAAAAACGTGTACGTCAAATCCACACTTTCACTCCGATATTTGCGTTTCCATGAGGATTCATTCTCCGTAACAGTGTAGGTATAGAACTTTGGCATCTATGCTTGTAGTAGACCTTATATATGCCTTGACATCACACTGACGTCATTTTGGGTGAAAACAATGAAGCACACGTCTGACACATGCACACACGGCGTAGATTTCGCTGCACATGTAGTAGACTTACGCGCATGTACGATTGGTTTACAAATCGGCTGTCTGCATTTATTGGTGTAACTTGCAATGATACGCGCTTTTCCTCCAAACGAGGGAGCACTTGCTCCCTTGTGCACATCATATGCATAAGGTCTATATCTTTGAAAAGATAACACACAAGGCGCCGATTGCGGATGGCACACTGATCTATGTGTAAGATCAACATACATATACAGATCAGTGTGACCGCGTTTGAGGCGTCTGCATGTGTACTAGTTTCCCTTCATGCGCCCTTTTGTTGTTGTGCAAAAAGGACACCTTCAGTACGCTATACAGAAAATATGTGCACATAATACGATGTACATGCTTGCATGTGTTAGCATGCGCATCATTGGAACGGACAGTCAGTAACAAAAATCTTACACGCATAGATTCCAAACTTAAAAATGGTGTGTTGACTCCCCATGGAGCCCAAAATATTGGGGCGGAGGGGCTGGTCACTGTTCAGCCGTTTTAAAAAAGCATACAGGGAAATGCATGAATGTCTTACAAAAGTATTAATACTTGTTATTTCGGAACATTGTAAATGTAAGAAGTATCACTCCTCAACACTAAATTCTACTTACAAGAAGTTTAGTTCTTCCTGACAGCATTACAAAGTACACTTAAACATGAATGCACAATGACTGGTTTAAAGTTCGAACACTTATTCGCCTACATTCATTAGTCAGTTCCTATGGTATCTGTAAGTAATGCACTTTTATATGCACGTTTAATTTCTTACGCACTCACAACGGGAAATCAACTAGCGTGTTTGCTTCCCAAGAGCGCGGAAGTGTGCGTCAAGTATTTCGGATAATACAAAGAGAAATGTATTCCGGGCGTATAGAACGCGTTGTAAAAGACACGCAACCTCTTTTAACAATGAAATTTCCTGTAACGTACGCATTCTTATTTTCCTACCCAGGTCGCTGAAAAGAACGGCGTGCATGTCAAATTCACACCTCGATATTTGCATCTCCACGAGGAGTCACTGAGCGTAACAGTGTAGGTATAGGAGTTTGGAATTATGCTTATAATATCTTTGGTCTGCAGTACTAGTAACAAGTGCGTCTACACTGTGTACTGTTCATTTACGTTGCTATCATCATTGTTAAATCATCGCATACCGAGACACCATTCACACGCCCTACCCTATAAAGAGTATGCTGGACCACTACAAAAGGTCATATTGTTTGTTACGTCCTTGCTGCGGGGAAGAAATTTGACTGTGCATTCATTTTTTATACATTTCAAGTTTCCTATCAGTGCAGTGTTATCTCGTGGAACTGAAACCAGAAAGCAATTTCTGCACAACTTGATCGTTGGCCTCTGAACTTAAAATTTGACCTCTACCTTTGACCTTTTCTTTCGGGATTTGCGAGACACAAGTTCCCACTCCGGGTACCTTCCCATGCAGTTTGAAAAAATTCAGTTAAGCTGACTACAGCGATTTTTGAAACAAAATTTGTACATCTGACCCTCTGTCACGTGACCTTCATCCTCAGTTGCTATGGCAACCACATATTTTGGTAGACTTGTCATCAGTCCCTATCGTAGGTGTAAAGTTTCATGTACGTGCAGGGGTTCCTCTTGTAATTATAGCCAAAACAGCAATTTTGCACACTTTGACCATTGACCTCTGACCTTGACCTTTATTTCCGGGTAGGAGACCGTATTTCCCACCCTTGGGTACCTTAATTCCTACCAACTTTGAAGAGAATCGGTCCAGCTGTTTAGTAGCAGCATGCAGTATTCAAAATAAGATGTAAATTTGACCTTCTGTCATGTGACCTTTGACCTTGGTTGCCATGACAACCATATATTTTGTTAGAAGTAGATACGTTTATTGTGTGTTTGAAGTTTCAGGTAAGTGGGATGTTTCCTCTTGGAATTATACTAAAAGTTGTGATATTTCACCAAATTTGACCTTTGACCTTCACTTCTGAGGGTCTGGGAGACAAAAGTTCTTATACACTGGGGTACCTTCCTGCCAAGTTTGAAGAAAGTTGGTCTAACCGTTGAGTAGCAGTAACAGAATAAGAAAATGTACATTTGACCTTCTTTCACACGTCTCTTTGACCTTGGTTGCCATGGCAACCATATATTTGTATGGTACTAGACACATTTAATATATGTGTAGTTTCAATTGAGTGGGATGTTTCTTTTTGAAATAATACTAAAAAAAGTGATTTTTGAATTTTTCACCAAATTTGACCTTTGACCTCTGACCTAAACATGTTTGACCTCTGAACTAAACATGTAAGAAACCTATAACATTATTACAAGCAATATTAGCGACACACAGAAAAATAGTCATGCACGTGGCCAGTGGTACTTCTTCTAGTATACTACTACTTTACCAAGTCTGTCTAAACAGGGAGGTGTTAAGAAGGAGATCCAAGAAGAAATTTGTCAGACAATACGTACTTGAAAATGAATTAATCCTTTTCATGCACTGTCATTTGATTGACAGGTCCCTGTGTTCCTATTGTTAAGTCTCTGTTGACTAAGCCTTTTAGGTGGTGATGTCCCTCTTTCTTTTCCAAGTAATCCTGAGACAAAGGCCATTGTTTGTAACTGCTTTGAAGTGAGGTTAGTTTCCAACAATGACCAAAGTTTAAACAAGATTTTCAGTAAAACGACTGGCAATAAACATTTAATTAATGTATTTCAATTGTGCCTCCACCATTGAAACATGTCATCTGCTGGAAACATTGTTCAAGTCTATACATTTTTCTCATTTCAGCAAATTTCTCCATCATTATCTAATATCTTTGAAAAGAAAGATTTAAAGAAATTCTCTGCTGACTTAAAATAAACTGATATTAAGTGCAACGAATAACGACGAATGGTTAAAATTTGATATTTTTTCATGACGGCTGGCAATGGTAAGTTAACGAGTTCACTTAAGGGGTGTTTCTTCACATTGGTATTTTGGCAACACAGCACTAATCCTGTAATTGATTAAGGCATTGAGATAAGAATTTTGAGAAGAAAAGCAAGATTACCGTCGGAAACTAACATGACTTCAAAGAGTCTATAGACCATCGTATCTCCTTCTTAACACCTCCCTGGTCTAAATGTGCAAGCCTTGGCTTGTCAATAGGTAGGGTTAAAACACCATTACTGGTCTCATCTCTGGTAACATTGCAAACATCAGGAACTTACCCCAGTGTAAGTCAAGGACTTTTGAAACTCTTTGTTTAAGGTAGTCTATAAGTTTTCACAGCACATTGGCCAAGTAAACATCTAAATGTCTACACTCTACACCGTTTTTTGCTAATCAAATTTCACAAATTATACCAAGCTCTATCATCCTTGTTACACTACTTGCTTCCTACTTACATTTGTGTGGTATGGTGGATACTATTATGAGGGCTGCTAGAGCACTTATGCCAAACTATCAATGATCCTTCCTGATGGATATCTACATACAGGCATCAAAGTGATCCTATATTTCCTATAATTTCCTGTAATTTTCAAAAAATCCTATATTTCATATATTTGTATGATTTGGGGCCTGTTTTCCTGTATTCTCCTATATTTTTCTGATCTTGCCCCTCCAAATGTTTTGAATGGTGTTTTGGTTTTCCGATGGATTTTTTCTCCAAGACAGTGTCTTAGACTCAGAGTGGCTAAGTCAGACAGGTAGCAGTGTATAGATGTCAAGTATCTAAATTAGATGCAAGTTACACAGTGGCCAGTTAAAGGATTCAGAAATATTCGCAGATGAAACTGCATAGGGCACTAATAAACACTTATTTCATCACCCATAAATGTTCCACTCTCACACCTGTGATTTTAAGTACTCTATGATTTCATCTCTTAGTGGTATTTTCAAGGGGGGATTAGAGCCCTAGCTTTGCCTGGCATCCCCTGTAGTCATGCAATCTTCCACATTTTAAAACCCTAATTACCTGCTTTGCATGCACAGATAGCTGGTCTTTGATGTAACTAATTCTTTAATTCAGAATATTGTAGTACAATGGTTTGAAAAACCAATATTTTCCCAGTCACCTACTGTACCATCTTTCCTCAAACTGAGTTAGCCACTTGATCAGATTTTTCGAAGTGTTGCACAATTACAATTTTCCCCTAGAATAAGAACTTAATGTCTTAGAGTCTCACTGTAATGTTTACAAGTTAACAATATGCAGATCACTATTAAAGGAGATTTTCCACCAGGAGCTCTATGGCAGGTTTCTGGATGCCACATCAATTTATCCAACAGACCAAAGTGGAAAATCTGATCCATGTATGAGTCTGGTGGTGCAGTGCCCAGCAATGGTGGCAAGTGAGGGCACTAATTGCCAAGTTACCCTTCCCCTAATTTTGTCATGTAATTTCATCAAATGGAATTTTAGATGTTACTGAGTAACTTAGTGCATAGACAGTTTTGCACACTGTGGACATCTTGACAGTGGACTAAACTGTTTTGCCAAGTTGTACAGATTTAAGGTGAGCAGTAGCCTTTTTAGGGGGAGGGACCATTGGGCCATACCCTCTCTCATTCGCTGATTAATTTTTTTATATAAATTTTACTTCAAAAGGGTAACATATATAGCACCAGATTACATGTAAGTACACCCAATCATTCAAAAAAATGTCAAAGGGGAGGGGAATCCCTCCCCCATGCTGGCAATCACAGAATAAACTACATGACCCCCATTAGACAGTTCTGGCTTTGCCACTGGAAAAGTGAGTTGGAAGGTACAGTATTCATAGCAACCATACAGTTTTCACAGGCCTATGAACTCACTGTCATCACCCAAATGTCACACTTATCAGGATTGACTAGCAATACACTGAATACAGTGTATAGTTTATAGCAAAGTGTTGTATTAAGAGACCATTTCCTGTTATTTAAGCAGAAAAAATTCAAAAGTTTCTCACCTCAACCCCATTATTATTGGAGCTGAGGTGAATTCTGTCTGCATATACTTTAGGACATTAGCAACAGTTCATTATCCACATTAACTACCCATCCATTCAAAGCACCATCATGGTCACATTCTGTGTTCTCAACTTTTTTGCAAATTTTTTGGTATGCACAAATGATAACATTTATGCATACTTTATTCCGGGGTCCAAATATGAAATTACACCACTGCCAGGGGATTTACCCTTTCCCTTCCACCAAAATATTTAGGTGATTTCTTAATTCCATGTTAATGGTAGAACCACACTATTCTGCCATGTGGCCCACACTTGTGATACTGTTAATCACATTTGTATCATTTTAACAGTATAGTTTATTAGTTTCCTAAGGTATTGTATTTTCCCATCCACAGCTTTAAGGAATTTTGAAGATAATTAGAACCACTAGTGTGTGATATTCCTATATTTACTCTATATTTTCCTGGAAAAATCCTATAAAACCCGATATATTCATCAGTATCCTTCCTATAAAACCTATATTTCTGTGATGGACCACTTTGAAGCCTGCTACATGCAGATTAAGTTAATGTTAACCACATAAATGATATATATAACCTTGCATGGACCACTAATGCATTATGTAATGTAAAGTACATAATGGCATGGTCTGCTCAGGCTTTATACTGTCCAACAAACGTTTGTTGACAGCTACATATTCTTAATATCCCCACTATGTAGCCTAGTGCTATGCTACTATGGCACGTATAAATGGGTT
Source organism: Holothuria leucospilota (assembly GCA_029531755.1). Lineage (NCBI taxonomy): Eukaryota > Metazoa > Echinodermata > Holothuroidea > Aspidochirotida > Holothuriidae > Holothuria > Holothuria leucospilota. The sequence goes on from JAIZAY010000060.1 coordinate 45,612, forward strand.
GCAATTTTGAAATTAACATATTAGCTACCAAAAACAGCGAGTACCCCTGGATATCTCAAGATTGTCAAAATGTTACTACACTTTTAGTGGGTTAAACAGTGACCCCTTATTTTGCTTTTTGCAAGAAGTCAAAATCTTTGTATAATCAATGTAAAATGTGAAAAATCAAATTTTTACTCTTTTTTGGTTGTAGGAAAAACCATGTTACTGTAGAACATACTCTCTCAACTCCAAATTTGGCAAAATAAATACTCCATTTCTCCTTTTCCGTTAACGTAATGGACAAGGAGAAGCAGTCCAGATTTGTAGGATGGAGGATTTATTCACCAGTTACAATCCACAAGGTCACTCATTCATGCCCATTGGATATTTATTTAATCAGAATCAGTACATATAGATTCATCGATGAAGTTTGCTTTTATAAATGTAGATGACATGTGGATATATTTAATACATTGAGAATATGAACCCTGTTTTTCTGGTTTTTTTTTTTTTTTTTTTGATGGCTCAGAGATTTAAGGGGTTTTGAGAGGTGAAACTTGTTTTAAACATGGTATTTGAAGATGGGTTTAAACATTGAAAAAATATTGTAGAGCAATCCTACCGCTTACTGCTGATTATGTCAAGTGGTAACAGGGAGGCCTGGGCATAGAATTTAATAATGTAATGTGGGGCATGCATTTATGAGGGCACTCTAGGTTTCAATAGCTTGACTGTCACTTTAAGGCTTTCAGTTAAACACAGTGAAAATGACAGAAACTGAAGAGCTGAAAGATATGTCATGCTGGGGACTTTAGGGTAATTGTGGTCCATGGTATATTGTCATTACCTAGTGTCAAGAACTCTTGCATTGAATTTCTTTCCCAATCAGTCCCTGGTTAAGCTAGCCTGCTAGTATATGCATAACTCCCAGCTGTCAAGCTCCCAGGTGGTCAGTTTTTGTTGAAGATGTCTGAATGTTTTAAGACCCTTCAGTCTTACTGCCACCAGTAAAAATTCTCTTTACAATATTTACTTGTAACCCCTCCCCCCCCCCCTTTTTATTTAAGTGAAAAACACCTGTCTAATACACCTCCCAGACAAAGCTCCAGTAGCTTGTACTGAGTTTAGAGTGCACAAGGCCATAACTACACACTTCATTATGTGAACAATTGGGAACACAACTCATTACACAAGTTGCATTGACCAACTAGAGTGAAGGTTTTGCTTGAATGAATGCCAGCTAAAAGTGCATTCACCAGTTGTAATAGAGATATGAAGAGATTCCTAAAAATGTTTGGGGCAAGATTATAGGCCCTTTAATGCTTAGGTTTAAACAACAGTGTTTCATGGAGGGCAACTTATTTCAAAATCTTTCGATATTTGGATGATGCATACTCCTGTTTTTAATACTTGAAGGATTATCTGAGTCTGGGTAAAAATTAGAAAAATTGGTAACAATAGATTTTTTAAACTGCCATAAAATGCTAAAACCTGGTTATGGTATAGATGGTATTGAATTTTCTGTAAACGTTACATGTCCAGATCACTGCATTCTGTATTTCAGTCATTTTGTTTACTGCCAGATAATTAATTTACCACTGATAACTGTATTCTAGTTTTGTTTGTTATTTTGTCCATTTTTCCTTTTGCGTTTATAGCACACATTGAGTCATGTCCCCAGACACAGGAGATATCAATTGGAAGTCAGCTGATATTCACACCACCATCTTGCTATGATAACAGTAACAACTTTGTAGAAGCATCAACATGTAACCCACCCAGTGAAAGTTCCCCATCAACATCGGCCATAGTTACCTGTCACTGTAGATTACAGCCAACACTGCAGTGTACGTTCGTTGTGATAGTATCCCAGGGTGAGTCAAACAGCTTTTGACACATTAAAACTCCTTAGAGTGTTTATCCTTTTAGTAATTTGTTGTTTCATACATTGGCAGCTGGTGTCTTATTGGCATGTTTTGTAGAGATAAGCCATTGATATACATAAAATAGAAAAACATGAAGGCTGTGTTACTCTTGCATGATTTCCATTATGGATGGCTGGTTAAATATCACTTTTGGCAATATCTTTCTATTTCTCATTTTCATGAGGCTGATTAGGCAATGGTTGTTTGTTTTAAGTGTGAACTCTTCTTGTATGTGGCTTGGTTTGTTCAAAATCTCCATTTGTTCATCAACTATATGACTGGGCAAATTATCTGTTTGCATCTTGTAGCACATATTAAGATGAACATGCTGGGATGCAGAAAATTAACTATGAGTAACCAGTTTGGTACAACAGTGTTTGCCATTCTTGTTGTGCACAATAGCAACAATATGTTGCACATGATGAATGATGCTGTACACGTCCATTCTTGTCATATGCCACATTGATGCTGAGATGCAGTGGTAAGATATTGTGAAGGATGATGAGTAGGGCTAGTTTAGAACAGGTTTCAAATTTTTTCATGAGGATCTTCACAAATGTTGTGCAGTAAATCATCCAAAGAAGATATTTATGGGGACTACTTGGGAATCACAGATTGTTTTGTTTTGATTCCTTGCCGAAGGCAGGCAAGGAATCTATGCGATTGTGATGTTGTGTGTGTGTGTGGGTGGGTGTGTGTGTGTGTATGTGACGCTTAGCTTGTAAACACGATATTTCCTGTTAGCAATGACCAACACTTTTATATTTGGTATATAGATTTGTCATGTTAAGAGGAAGAGCCCTATGGTTTTGGTGGAGGTCAAAGGTCATTTGAGGTCACCAGAGGTCAAAAGCTGAAAACCTGGTAAACACAATATCTCAAGATAGCAATGACTGACACTTTTCATATCTGGTATACAGATTTGTCATGTCAAGAGGAAGGACCCTATTAATTTTGGTAGAGGTCAAAGGTCATCTGAGGTCACTGGAGGTTAAGCTGCAAAAACGTCGTAAATGGCTTGTAAACATGATATCTCAAGATAGCAATGACCGACTTTTCATATTTGGTGTATAGATATGTCATGTTGAGAGAAAGAACCCCATTGTTTTGGTAAAGGTCAAAGGTCATTTGAGGTCACCAGAAGTAAAAGACTAAAAACTTAGTTATCACGATTTCTCAAGTTAGGATCGAAGTACACTTTTCATATTTGGTATGCAGATTTGTCATGTCAAGAGGAAGAACCCTATTAATTTTGGTAGAGGTCAAAGTTCATCTGAGGTCACTGGAGGTTAAGCTGCGAAAACCTTATAAATGGCTTGTATACACGATATCTCAAGATAGCAATGACCGACACTTTTCATATTCGGTATATAGATTTGTCATGTTGAGAGGAAGAACCCTGTTGTTTTTGGTAAAGGTCAAAGGTCATTTGAGGTCACCGGAAGTAAAAGACTGAAAACCTTGTAATCACGATTTCTCAAGATAAGAGTGAAGGACACTTTTCATATTTGGTATACAGATTTGTCATGTCAAGAGGAAGAAGGCTATTGCTTTTGGTAGAGGGCAATGGTCATCTGAGGTCACAGGAGGTTAAACTGCAAAAGCCTTATAAACGGCTTGTAAACTCGATATCTCTAGATGGCAATGACTGACACTTTTCATATTTGGTATATAGATTTGTCATGTTGAGAAGAAGAACCCTATTGTTTGTGGTAGAGGTCAAAGGTCATCTGAGGTCACCAGAGGTAAAACTGCGAAAAGCTTGTAAATTAATCGCTTGTAATCATGATATCTCATGATAGCAATGATAGACACTTCATATTTAGTATGTAGATTTGTCATGTGGAGAGGAAGAGCCCTATTGTTTTTGGTGAAGGTCAAAGGTCTTTTGAGGTGTCTGGAGGTCAAAGACTGAAAACCTTGTAATCACGATATCTCAAGGTAGGAATGAAGGACACTTTTTATACATGGTATATTGATTTGTCATGTTGAGAGAAAGAAGCCAATTGTTTCTGGTAGAGGTCAAATGTCATCTGAGGTCACTGGAGGTCAAAAAACAAAATTTCCCAAGAATCCCCAAGATCGTCGTATGGGGTCATTAGAGGTCAAAAAGCAAAATTTCCCAACAGTTTCCAAGATTGTCGTGGGGTCACCAGACGTAATAAAGCAAGAATTCCCAAGTGTCATTTAGGGTCACTAAAGGTCAGAAAGCAAAATTCCTCGAGAATTCCCAAGATCATCGTCTGGGGTCACTAAAGGTCAAAAAGCAAAATTTCCCAAGAATTCCCAACATTGTCATCTGGGGTCACCAGAGGTCAAAAAGCAAAATTTCCCAAGAATGTTCATGATCCAAGATCCATTGGAGGTCAGATGTCATTTGAAGTCATCAGAAGTTAAATACCAAATGCATCGAAAAACACGATATTTCAAGACACAGGTGTTTAATAGATACTTGTAATACTTGTAAATTTGAGGGATGAACCTCAGTGCAACAAAGCACCCCCATTCGGCAAGGAATCACTAAGCCTTTGGGCTTTCTGATTATTGATTATTCTACGGAGAGGGGAGGAGGGAGATTATCCAAGAATTTGGCATTTAATCTTTCTTGACATTTCTCCAGAAGTAGGACTATGAACGTGTAGCAAAATAATTAAATCTTTAATCACAAAAATTTGTGATCGTTTAGCGATTAATCGCAATTACCTTATCACAACAGAAAGACTCGGTGTGTGCTGATTTATGCAATAAGTATTCAAAATGAATTGTTGATGCCGGGGGAAGTAATATCTGTGAAGCATGGTTTCTGTAAAGGATTTACTTTGCTTTACTTTGATGTCTTACAGTGCTATGTGTACCATTTGTAATTTTTTCAAAAGGAGTATTCATATGGATAAAAGCGGACATAAAATGGGTTTTGCGATGAATCGCTAGTAGCATTGTACTAAACGTTTATTCCACATGCGATCGTTTAGTGATTAATTGCTACATGGTCACAGCCCTATCTAGAAGTGACTTTCACTGTTGTGAAAGCGAATCACCTGTTGTTCCAGTGTGTATTGAACCCTCATTTTGAAGCAAGAAGTAAGTTTTAACATTCTCTTAGAGAGCTTAACATTGTCCCATGTTGTATCATTGCTTGACCCTGCTATGGGCAAAAGAGTATTTAGAGTAGTGATATGAATTCATTGGAGTGGAAGTCTACAAAATCATTCTTTCCCTAATTAGCCAGGAAGTAAGATTTGAAGGTCATCTGAGATTGTTCTAGCTAGATCACTGTAAGATTATTTGTGTCCCATGGTAGAACTGATCCACACAGTATTAAAGTCTTTTTTTCTGATATTGTACATAACTCATATTGTGAAAATGGAAATATTTGTATTAGTTGTGTAAATATGTGTGTGTAGTTCAGTAAATGCAATTAGTAAAAACAGTTAAAGAAAATTCATCAAGGTGAGAATTCATTAAAGAATGAAAGGTAGGGGTTCTGTAATTTGGTGGCAAAACATGTCTGCAGTGAGATTTCTTGGGTATTGTTGTTTGCTAGCTTGCTCCTCTTGGGTTGAATGGAAAGAGAAACTCTAGGTGCTACCATGACGTTTTGTACAGGTCTGTGTGTTTTGGGGTGCCCTTCTGATACCTGCATTCACCTACATCTAAAGAAAGGTTCCTTATACATAATTCTAGCTTACATGGCATGTTGATGTCTTTTATTGGGTTTTGACCGCGATGGATTTGTTGAAGTTTCTGAAATCATTTGATGTTACTAGAGCAGGGGTTCTCAAGTGTTTTTGGCTGCTGGCCACATTTTCTTGAATTATGCTTTCTTGCTGCTGTAGTAGCCAGCAGGGGGCTAATCCAGGGTTTGGAGAAAGTAGCTCAGTTTTGAGGACAAAACACATACATATTAGGAGGTCTGAAAGTGCCTGCACAGTAGGCAGTGATGATCCCTGCACAGTAGGCAGTGATGATTCTATGGATTTTTAAATTGGGTAGTGGTTCCTCTATAGGGCCCTGTATGGGATCACAACTGAGGTGGGGCTGAGCTGGGAAAATGTGACATTTCAAACAAGCTAGATAGCAGGAAAAGGCACTCTACAATGCAAATTTACCACAGTAGTTCCTCTTCCAGGCCTATATGTCTCCAGTTTAGGAAGAAAACTTGACATCCCAACTTCCCTAGATGGTAGGAAAGTGCACTCCTTAACCACAAATTTGTCATTATAATTCTGCATCTGCCATGTGTGGGTCATTATTACGGGACAAAAATAAGAATCCCAAACGATCTAAATTGGAGGAAATGCCACTCTAAGCATAAGCTAGTAATTCAACTATTTTGTCCACCATGTGATAATCACTAGTTGGCCTATGTGGCATTCAAATGCTCTTTATTGCACCTCAGAAATTGCTCTTAAAATGTTTTGGCTTCTCAAATTCTCAGTAGGCAGCATCTATGGTGGCCGCGGGCCATGCACAAATGGGCTGTGGGATGCCACTTGAGAATTAACCAAGGTACTACAGGTTAGGTTTTTAATTTGTGGACATGATATTTGAAGATGGGTGTCTAGGCCAGGCCACTGTTTGTCAGCTTTATTAATCACAAAATCCATTTTCAATTTTCAAAATTTTGGAAAATTCTATTTCAAGCATAACCATATTCCAAGGTTTTTGGATTTTATGAAATGGTAGCCTACTGTTTATGTTACTTTAAGAAATTGCAGGATAGCTGTGCATGTTGTGATAAATACACTAAAGCTATTAAGCATTGTCAGTAGGCCTACATGGGAAAGTGAACAGAGTAGTTAATGTAGCCCATGTAGAAAAGGCATATGTTCTAACAGGAATTACAGTAAGCCTAGGAAAAGGATTCCTGCAGGCTTTGGCTAATTCAGAGTAGATATATAGTGTCACCCTTTCAGATTTTAACAATTGATTATTTTACATTTGAGGTGACACATACTTCCTTCTTATATTCATCTCATTCTGGGGTAATTATTGTGAAAACAAGTGCTAAACTAGACTATTATGATCTTGGAGGCAGCAAGCACTTGCTTCACGCAAGTGACCTATCCTAACACACTATATCATAGCCTAATTGGAGCCTGTACCCTTAAAATTTTGCTGATTTTTGTTAAGTTCCTGCTCTTTTTCTGATCCTGTTTTAAAATAGTTTTGATGATGTTGATGATTTAAATATCACTTTGCCATGAGTATAGATGGTAAAATATCTGGGTATATCTCTGGTAAATACAGGCATTCATTTGACATGGTTTTGGAGATCAGTTACTCAGTTTTCTATCAAAAATTTACATGTATTTTGAGCTTGATAATTTTTGCAAAATTATGTGAAATTCTGTGCAGAAACATGAATTCTGTTTTTTTCCATTTTCTCTCACGATCACATTAAAACAGTGGCCAAAGGTGTGTTTGACAGTTACTATACACTACGAAGAATAATTCCTTCTACTGGTCCTAGTAAGGGTACCATGCATTTAAAGTCATATGATTATGCATTGTTAGTATTTATCTAGATGTCAATTCTTAGACTGTCACTTAAAGCTGAGTAACTAAACACACTGACTTTTACAAAAATAAAACTGGAAGACTAAGTAAGGCAGAGCATTCTGCAGCCTTAATTTTATACTTTATAACACATTCGGAGGTTGCAGCAGTGAAAACACACACATTTTATTCAGTAGCGTATTCAAAGGGGGGCCGGGGGGGGGGGCAGAGGCCCCCCACTTCCGAAGTCAATCGGGGGAAATCCCTTAGTCGGGGGATTTAAAGGTTGGGGGAAGAGAAAAAGATTGAAGAGACACACTGAGCACTCTACAGGGATGGTGCCAGGTGGGAGCAGGAGGGGAGTCTTAATCAATACGATAGAGTATGCAGTCCCCGATGGTGCCTGAGAGAGGACAATTTCTATAATAAGAATCCAAAATTTTGGGCACGCTACACACGCTGTACAGTCACTCCAGGATCTTCAGCAGTTCCACTCCACATTGCTAGATAGCACAGATCCTGCCAACCTTACCACGAAACATGTAGGCAGAGCACACTGTTTATGTGGAGGTCGAAAGTTCCATCCCATGTCGCTAAGCCTAGTTCCTATTCTCTTGTGTGTCATGCGATATGGTCAGTTTGCGAGCGACTCACGGACCAAAGTTTGGCTATTTCATACGGTGTACTCCAGGTGTTTCGATAAAATCTATGTTATCCTTGATATAGTCTAGAACCCTTACAGTTTTTCTTGTTTTTTCTTTATGTTCTTAATGATCACATATCTTTTTTGTGTAAGCTTACCAAAAATTTTTGCCCCCTTTGCAAATTCAAGTTTCAGATTCCAAAGAACACTATATATAAAGTGCGCAACTCGACTCATGACGAATTAAGTGATATTATGCAAAATATGCCTTGAAATGGCATGGGATAGTAAGCCATATCCCCCTGTCACCACCTCTTCGACAGAGGGGCTGTCGAAGCTTGGGGTCGCTGGTATGGCCCAGCCCTCTGTAGGGAAATTCTGTCGCCATTTATGATCGATTTACTTATTTTGGCTTTCAAAGGGTCATTTCTACAATGAAACCCAAGATTTTTGGTACGCTTTGCCCGCTCTTCCTAAGTTCTGTTACTTATAGCTAAATACAGTTCAAACCATTTCCACCTTTTCAAGGAACTGAAGAAGTTGCATACATGACTGCAGTGGCCAAGTGGTTAGAGCATTCGACTTGCAGCCAGAAGGTCTAGGGTTCAAATCCTGGCCGGGTCATACCAAAGACTTGAAAAATGGAACCTATTGCCTTTGTGCCTGGTGCTCAGCATAAGTAATGGAGTAGGGAAAACAAGCCTGCAGTGAGCCACAACTGAAAAAAAGGCAGTGGTCATCTCGACTTGAACCAATTGGTTGGAAACTGGGACGTTAAACCTCATCTAACTAACTATAAACTAACTACATGAATTTAGGTAAATGTTGGGAATTTCACCTCATATCACCTCATTTAGTCAATGTTCTCTTGGATCTGCATGTAGTGTGGTACAGCTATAGGACACGAGAAGAAAAGTACAATGTAAGTTATGCCCGGTTGGGACCAAGTGCCAGGACCATTGACCTTAATTGGCTTTTAATAAGTACCAATTCTTTTTAGTGTAGGATAACCCAAAAAATTTTGCTCGCTTCTCGTGCTTTGCAATTTCACACTTTACATTCTGGGACGAAAACATTAAATCAGCGCCGAAATTACGTTCCTCTAGTATATACACATTTCATGAAATGTATATGCCCCAATATGGCATGGTTTAGTACACAGATTTTCTTCAGATCCCTCCTTACCATTCCCTTGACGGCATTGGGGCTGTCAGGGCTTCGGGTCGCTGGCTCCGCCCCTCTAGCCACCCGTCGGGCAAAATCCTAGCGCCATCCCTGGCATCCAAAATTTAGAAGTAGCCTACACAATGAAATGAGAGAATTTTTTCATTATATGGTCTTTTACCAAAGGACAGAGCTCTTCCAATCGCCCTTCAGTGAATAATCAGACAGGATGCTATTAATATCAATATCTGGCCCATGGTGCAGGTAGGCCTACTATCATTAAGTTTCCTTCGTGCTTCGCGCTAGTCACTTTAACCATCTGTAATGGTAAAACTGTATAGGTTTAAGGATGAAACAGTGCTGTTAACTTTTGCGATGCCGCCTTCTTGACAGGCCTGGTGATCTTACAGTCCTATCAATGTAGGCTGTGTGACACATACTGTAGCATACTGCAGCTTTATACAATGCATAGAGGATAACTTGAGCTCTCTGTCATTGACATTGAATTTCACAAAATCTGAAACAAATGAAACCTGATCAATAAGGCCTCTAGAAGCAATTTACGGCGGTCTCATCACCTTATATTGCAGGAGCTTCTGGGGGCTTCGCCCCCTGGACCCCCACTGGGGCTTTGCCCCTGGACCCTGCTAGGGGCCCTAGCGCAGGCCCCTGGACCCCACACGTGCAAACTCGTGCTTCGTGCTCGTGGTGCACCTTCGGTGCACTTGTGACACCCCTCCATGTCAGTCGGGGGAATCACAGGTTGTGCCTCCCCACCTCTGAAATCCTGCACGCGCCAGTGATTTTATTTCCTTTCCCATCACTCCCAAGTTCAGCTTAACTGAATACATTAAACTACCAGCCATGATGCACATGTGTTATCATTTCTATTAGAAAAGTTGTCAGGATGTTTAGCCCTTTTGAAAAATTTCTTCATGAACAGGAAAAATATGTGAATCTTTTGAATTACAAATACTACTCCAATACCTTTAATAGTTGCAAGTATTGTCGAGTCCAGATAGGTTAACAGCTAGTGGGTGACAATCAATTGTTCAGAATGCTATAGAAGGATTTATTTGGTGTATGGTAAGTACATAAAACTCTTTCATACTCTGTGAGATAATGGGCCAGTCGTGTAAATGAAGGCTTTGTATGAGGATCTTGAGGTGTAGCTCGAAAACGCAATAAGAAGGAAGAGAGTCCAAGTCGAATTTCAGAATGATTTGTTTGATGATTGAGTTCCAAAAAATTATGCTAAATCAACGGCCGGCCAAAAAACATATCAAATCGTTATATACAAAGATGTGACTACATGTTGACTTTACATTTCGAAGTCTGCAACATGAGTGAGAGCTTGCTGGCTGGGCCCTTCTCATGCTTCCAAGCCACGAGGGTTGTGGGAAGGAACTATATGAAGTCTCCTGATAGGTTAAAAGTTAACACGCACTCAAGCAGATAAATATTAATTAATGTGTTGGTACTGTATGACTAATGAGGAGGCCACAGAAAGTGAAATTGGCCTCACCTACAGAATATGTAATGGGGACTTTCTGGCATGGTATGAGATGTAGAAGTAGTCACGTACACTAAAACATGGGACAGGAAACCGGAAAGATTACCAGGTGTGCTAGAAGCATGGGAATAAATAAATCTAGTGAGGTAAACAAGTCTGCGTGGCGTACCCTGTAAATTACTTGGAAAGGGATAGTATGAACTAAATACTATCTGACAGTAACATCCTCATTTACAGGTCACTGTAGATATTCAGACTCAAGTAATCCCAGTCAGTGTGCAGCTCATTCATTTGCTCTTTTTTGTTATCACTTTGTCCATATTTCTTTTGACTCTATAGAACGCATCAGTCCATGTCCCAAGACACAACTGATAAGTTTTGGTAGACGGGTGGTATTCTCACCTCCATCTTGCTATGACTCCAATGGCAACATGTACTCATCAATATGTAACCCATCTAGTGGAACTTTCTTCACAACATGTGCCACAGTTACCTGTCTTTGTAGTTTACAACCATCATTACAGTGTACATTTGATGTGACATTGTCTCAGGGTGAGTTAAGGAGCTTTTAAATTTTGTAACTTTAAAATGCATATCCTAATTTTACTGATCTGATATTTCATACATTAGCAGCTGGCATCTTATGGGCTGCGCCTTTTGTAGACATAATCCATGGAAATGCAAAAAGAAAGGAGGAAAAAAAGGCTGTGCTGGTAACTCTTGCATGACTTCTGTTCTGACTATTTCTACATGCTTGCAAATCAATCTCTCTATGTTTCATTTTAATCAGACTGTTTGGACATTGCTTGCTTTGTTTCAAGTGTGGACTCATCACGTATGTGGCTTAGTTTGTTAAAACCTCCCTTTCAATCAAAGATAATTGGGCAAATATCTGTCTGCTCCTTGCTGTTCATTTTGGGCATGTTTACTTGGCTTCCCTATGATAGGATGCATTAAACTTAGTAAAGCTACGGTCACAAAGGTTCATACGAACAATGTGTTCGTACTAATCTCGCGTACAAATTCCGCAGTTCGTAGAGATTGGCAGATGGGACATAGTTTCTTATGGCCTTCTTACGAAGTTCGTACAAACGCCTTTTAATTCGCAAGAACAACTTAAGGCCTTCTTGAGAAACTATGTGATTTTCAGATTAACAGTGCGCAGCTTTAGAGTTTGTACGTTCTTTGTAAGATTACCTGAAGTTCTTCTTATGTCACACTTACATTATAAAAGGGTATCTAAGGCTGGCAGACACCAGGTATAGGGTCTTCTTGAAGCTCTGGATTACATACATAAAATGGGGCACTGACATGATGCTTATTACCTGACATCCAGATGATAATAGAGTATGATGATGAGCACTTTACAACTATCGTATTTTTACTAAGTTTGAACGAAAATCCAGATGAACAGGTTCCAGCAATAGGGAACTGGAGATTCCTGTTTGTATGTTGGCCAAGTATAAAAGAGGCACATTTAGGAGGAAGAAACCAGATTTTAGTTTTTACTGATTCCTTGCGGAAGGCAGGCAAGGAATCTATGTAATGGTAATGTTGTGTGTGTATGTGTGTGTGTGCACTCACCAATGTGGCCTTAGCGGGTATCGGGGCAGCCGGCAAGAGGTCCGCTCTCTCACGTCTTTCCTAGCTCACGCGCGGCTCGAAACTGGCATAGCTGCCCGAAAATTTGGTCATTGCGAAGAGAAGTCACTTGCTGCTGCACGTGTCTGCCTTGAAGTGCAGCCCGCCCTCAAGCATGTCGGTCTACTCAGTTCCTTCGCGAGCAGCTTCACTGCTGGGAAATTCCCTTGCATTCCTGACAGGTTCTATTGCCAGTACCCCGTAAGGCATCGAGTGTGCGTGTGTGTGTGTGTGTGTGAGCTTGTAGTTACTCTGCTGTGTGGACGGCAAGTAGTACACACACTATGGTTGTGTGGACATTTTAAGTTGTGTGGACATGATGTATGTCCACACAAAAATAAAGCTATAGCTACATGTATCTCAACTGGAATTAACAGAAAAAATGATTTTGTAAATTTCCTTGTTGATGTCCACATAGTGAAAGGTTACAGGTTTGAATATTTCTGCAAACGTAAATGCTGCCACCATTTTGTGCAAGTTACACACCTATAGCATGTGAAGCAAGTATGCCATATAGCTGCAGCAGAAATTGTTTAATCACATGTGATTGACTTGATAGACTTGAAAGTCAATAGAGGTAAGACTGTTTTCTATCTATTTAAATAATACTGAGTTTTATAAGTAGGTTATAAGGGTCTGTATTTTTGCCTTTGGGAGTGGTGTTTAGAACCAGGTCTAGCCAAGCCTAGCTTAGGCCTTACTTCTCTGTGGTCATTCAACATGTTAGGCTAGCAGGATCATGCAAGTTGCCATCATGGTAGCAAACCTATATGGGTTCCATATGGGTAAACCCTTATGGGCCCATTTAATTTTGCACCCAAGATTAATAAGGGCCCCCCATACATGGTTAGCCCATATGGTGAAAACTATATGGATCCTTTAAGAGAAAGAAATGAGTCCCATAAGGGTCCCATATGAGGATGTTTCCAGGGTAATTGTCATGGTAGCCTATAGGTTAATGTGTATGTGCCACAGTGCATGACATAGCAGCAGGGCAATGTATGTAAAGCCCTAGGTCAGACACATCAGTAGGCCTAACCTATAGCTCACAGCTGTAAATATAGCCATCTAGTGATATCAATTTGCTCTGTCAGCTGCTGCCTCTTCTGGTGATGAAGATCTCACCACCGGCCCCATCTGTGCCCAGCCCTGCCAAGTCACCCGCATTGGGTGGGTGTCTCCCGCATTCTCGGGTCGTCTCTTGCTCATCCGCTTACCTGTCTGAATCTCCCGCATCTTTAAAAATCTCCTGCATTGTACATAGTTTTCTCTGAGAAAAATGAATTCTTGCTATTTTATATAGGGTAACATCTAAACCACGGGCATACGTACGAGGAGGGGGCAGGGGCAGACTATTCCCCAAACTTCTGCAAACCTGGATTTTGAGCAGGGGTCTGGAAAATGTCAGGCAGCCATTTGAGTCTTAAAAAGTCTGGCATGTTTTAATTACACAGAAAACTCATAAGCACATGTCCGAATTCTTTCAAAAATTTGCCCGAAATATAAAAAGGCATCACAGTCACTTTAAATTTTTTAATGAAATTAAATAGGCCTAGATTACAAAACTTTGGGACACGTTCTAGCAGCTAATTTTTACTCAGCTTCACTTCATAGTTTCAAGTTCACACCGTACTTTTGCCCGATATTCTGGCGATAATTGCAAAAAAGTAGGGATGTTTTCAATTGCCATATTGCACAGAAAGACGGGCACCAGAGTGAACAGGTGTATGCATGCATGCAGTTCCCAAAAGTTTTGTGCGACAAAATCAAAAGCCATCTGGTGATATGCTGTCTTATATCACAAATAGTGACCAGTAGGCTGAAAGTTGAGACGTGATCACGACTGGGTAGTTTCCAATATCAGACACGGAGATTGTGCAAAACTTGCTAAAATTACTTATTAGCATATATAGTGCTAAGGACCCGAAATTCATCCAACGGTACAACAATTGGGGTAGGCCTAGGCATAACTCAGATAGGCTATGCTAGGTCCATACTGTAAAGACTTTTTTAATGTTAGCGTGGCCTAGCAAGTAACATTAGGCTTAGCCTAGGCCTACAGTGTATGGTGTTAAATACTATAGCATAGCCTACTGTGCACAGACTCTGTATGTTAGTACTGCATAAATTTTGAACAAGTTACCGTAGCCATAGTTTTACTATAGGATAGCCAAGGCTAGGCCTAGATTTTCTTCTCCAAATTATGCAGGAGAGTTGCTTTTTATCACAGAACTTTGGAAAGGTTCAAATTATTTGTAGGCCATGGTGTATTTTGTGCACTATAGGCCTATATACCAAAGACTTTGGCATAGCCAATTGAATCCCTCGGCATGGAGGTATATACCAAATAGCCTACCCCATTCTTCAGTTTCTTGGCATACAAGTAGCCAAAATTTAAGTTACCCAAATACCTCTTTATTGACATACAAAATAGCCTACGTCACGTGTGTAACACTAACATATTACACACTTAACACTGTTACACAGTATACTGGTATGTACTATGTAGGCAGAGTTGGACATGACTGTACAGTTATTGCTTGCATACATACTATACGTTAATTGGCATACATGCATGTACATAGTGCAGTGATGAAGGTTGGGGTACGTAAGGATGCTGATAGATAGTGATACCTTGGCGTAACTTCGGTGTGGGATCTACATGGAATGCACCCTGGCTTTAGACTTGTTTCAATTTATTCATACTGTATCAAGTTCAAGATGTCGGAAGTACAAAATATTTCTTCTGAGTTTGGGGAAACTCACTTGTGGCAGATGATAGCAGTTACAGTATACTGCAGAGCCGTCTTGCGTGGTCAATTTAAGTGGGCGAAAAGGGGATGGGTAGGAAAGTTTTTATGTTCTGTATTATATATAGAATGGAAAATTCTACTGCATGAACATACTGCACTTGAAAAGCAGAAGAAGGATCAGGTTCATTTTGCATCTAGACCCCCTTAGAAAGATAGGGGTCTTCTCCCCTTGAACATCTCCCCCAGGCCTGCTATTATATGGACGTTTCAATGTCAGGAAGTGAAACATAATTTCACTTAGACTGTACATATGGTGGAACTAGACTATAGATATAATTAAGCCTACAGTATATGCAGCATGATTATATTAGGCCTTCTGTCAAGTTAGCATTCATTGGATCAGTGAGCACACTCCACCCTTTACTCATTGCAGTAGAGTAAGATTTCTTACTTTCAAATGTTGACTAGCTGGCTTGTAAGTAGGACTTTTGAAACAGAGATACTTCAGAAAATACAGGTATAGTATATAGCAACCTGTATAGGATATATTGTGAGAAAAAGCATCTTCCTTGCTAATTTGTGCATTTACTCTCTCCAGAAAATGAAGTTGCAAACAAGGACAAAAAACTTCACCCTGTTGATGTTGCTGGAGAATTCATCAAAAACAGAATCGACCAAAAAGGTTTTGTATGCCAGTACCTCAATGATTACATAGGTAAGCCAAGTGTGATGATCTTTTTCCTCGTCAAACTTTAATGTTCACACCTATTTACAGATATCCAAATATTCATAGTGGATTTTTCATAAGTCTATCTAAATCATGCAGGGCCCCTAATTTTTGGCTCCATAAAATGGTAAAATCCATTTTAATTTCCACTTTTCATATTGCATTTTTTTCTGTTTTCAAATTTCCCCGTTCTGTGGATTTCTCTTCCAGACATAAACAGCAGTTTTAAGCTTTGGTGACATACATTTTCTCTTTCAAGATGCCATGTGTGTCTGACACATCAGTGGCATAGCCAGTGGGGGAGGGGGAGGAAAGAGCACCCCCTTAAAAAATCGAGAGGGAAAATCAGGAAGGAGGAGAAAAGGGGAAATAAATGAGGAGAGAAAGGGAGAGAAGGAAAGGAGTTGTGATGGATGGGGCATTTTTACCCGATTTCCACCTGTCCGCTGGAGCATGGCTCAGAAGTTAAGCTGACCAGCTGGATAAATTCAAGAGTAATCACACTGTAACTTTTAAGTTATTTTAGTCAGAAGACATTGTTTATCCGGATGCCAAAGTCGATGGGCAGGGGACAGCTGGGAAAATGGCAGCTTACCAGCCCAGTGAATTAAAACTGCAGCCACTCTAGGTGCCAGGTCTCTCCTGCAGGCCTGGCTCATAGCAGAGCACAGGGGTAATGTGCCCCTCCCCCAAATATTTGCAATAAAAAGTGTGAAGAATGGCAAACTTTCATGATGACAAAAACAACCTTTTGAAAAAGAAATATACAGGAAGCAAAAGATGGCAATATCCCCCCCCCCCCCATCTCATGATTTCTAGTTTTCAGTGTATGGAATCAATTGACTTTAGAGGTGGGATGTTTCAAGAGTTTAAGTGAAGACTGTAATTAACACTGTGAACAATCATCTTGTTTTGCCCTGTGCATGTTTTCATTTTGGGTATGCGCACTTGAAACTATGAACTGACTTATAGTGTGATCCTCAATTGTCACTACAGCAGCTGAATGAGTGGGTTACTACAGAAAAGAATATAATAATTTGGTAATTGTTATTTTCCCTGTCATTCAAAAAACTTAATTTCAAAATTTTGGTACCCCCGCAACACACATGGTGTCTGCTTTTGAACATGTGTTGCAGTGGTATTTTGGCTACCATTTTTAGCAAATAGCTGGTGCAATAGAAAAAATATTTGAAATTATAGCATTACATAAATTACTCAGTCAAAGTGAATATCATGCTTATTTGCCAAAGTTTGAACATTTTATGAAACATTACATAGGTCTCATTAGGTCACGGTGTCTTACAGTAATTGTGTTGCGGCGGGTAAAAATTTAAAACACCATATTCTGCAAACCAAGATCTTTACTATAAATGCAGTATGTCTAACATGAAAATGCAGCAAGGTTGTATCTAATAGCTTTCTCTTGCTATTCTGTAGCAAACTGTTCAGGTCAGAGAAGATTGAAATTTATGGTGTCTTACAGTACAGCTCAAAACTAATCGGGAACGTGCGTTTTATTCCCCGCGCCGAATTTGCGGGAGAGTGCGGGCAATCTTTTGTTCCAAAGAGTGCATTCCCCCGCGAATGTCGCAGTGAAATACCGTTGCGCTCTAACGGTTTTGCCAGACCGTATTTGCATTGTACATAATTGTCCTTGTAGTGTAAATCCCAGCCCTAAACCACATTGCAGACATGCGCTTGGGACCAGCATAGTATAGTGAAAGGAATAGTCACCACTTCAGGGGAACAGAAAGAAATAAACATAGATGCATGGAACAAAAGACAGGAAGAAACTGCCTGTCTTCAAATGGTGTTAATTATTAAACCACATTACTTTATATGTAATGAATTCATGCATCACCACAAAAAGAAGTTTTTACTTACATTATGATCAGTAATTGTAGTTTGACAAGTCATTGGTGAATAGTGTTTTTGAAAAGTACCTTGGATACCCCCTATTGCTTTAAAAGACCTTTAACCATAGATTGCTAATTAATGTACTGAAGTCTATCACTGATGGGACTTGTTTTACTTTCACTTACAAACTTTACAAGATCATCTATTCTCTTATAATTCTAAGATTGTTCCTGATAGCAACTTAGATTCAGATGATACTGTAAGTCACAAGAAGCATGTAGACGTTTTCACTTTCAAGTAAGTATTTTGTTGAGCAGTTTTTTTTTTTTTTTTTAGCATCTGTAACAGTTCTCTATATTTAAATCTGGATAGGGCCTCTTACATTGAGGCCTGTTCAGCCAGTTGAAGCTGCCATGGAAGAGTGATATCTGCCATACCACACCCATTGTTTTCTATAGTTGCAGCAGTGCATACGGTACTGTACATTGTCACATCAAATGTTTCACATCGAGGTATGGATTTGAAGAAAAATGTTTGCCAAACTAATGATTCATTAATATTTAATCCTGAACATTTATGTAATTTTGAAAGGGCTTGGTGAAATTAATCATTTGGGCTATTGGGCTATTTTAGTTAGTTGGGCTATTGCCAGTATGGATTCATACCAAGTCATTCCACGGGGCTTGCTTTAGTGGATGTTATATTAATAAAGTAAGGCCTCCTCAAAGAATGAAACATCTCTAGGAGTCTTTCTTGACCTGATGAAGGCATTCAATACAATTGCCAATTCTATACTTTTAAAAAACTTTTAATATATGGATTTCAAGTTATATCATATGACTGGATTAAGAGTTATTTTACAAATAGAAAACAGTTCACTTCTTCCAAAAATAGAAAATCTGATCTTCAAACAGTAACATATTGTGTTCTTCAGGGTTGATCCTTAAGACCCCTTTTATTAAATTTGTTCTTTATGTCAACAATATTGCAAAAATGTCAGCTCATCTTCTCTAGTGATGTTTGCTGATGAAACCATAAGCTTCATGTTCCAATTTAGTATTATGCTATATGAGGAAAAACTTTTAATTAACCAATTTTATATACATTAATAATATATGAGATTCTACCCTAAAGAAACAAAAATGTTCTTTAGTACTTGGGATCACTTTGCAGGAAAAATATGTTGTAAGTTTTACTTTCCTTCCCTTGCAGGCACTAGAAAATGCTGGCCGTTCAAGTGTAAAGGTATGGATTGTAATGAGTTTCCCAGTTGTGGTGCAATTATTTTCTCAGCAATATGGTAGTGGTTGAACTGCATGGGGTTGTTAAGTTTAAGGTAGGAAGGTGCAGCCTGCTTGTATGTCCTATCCCACCTTCTAGTCCAGGCCTGTACTAGATAGGCTATAATAGTTCATTGAATTTTTCATATTGTGATTCTGTAGTATACTGTACATCTTAAAATGTTTCCCTCTAATACCATTTGAGTTAATTGGTTCATTGTGTTCCCATCATTTTGTAAAAATCCCACAACTCTTGAGGTTTTATCAGCTAGCACCACTGGATTATTCCAACCATGATTTCAGTAGTGTCAGGCTTTTCCATGGGCTTCCCCAAGCAGCAAAATTTCTGTTTACCTCAATTATTGCATTCCATGAAATGGCTTTTAACAGTGTTTAAAATTTTCCTGGGGTTGATACCATATGTCTTGGTCAAGGATGAACAAAAAACAGCAGCTATCCTACATTTGCTTCATCCCTCATAATAATGCACTGTACTTTCCTTGATCATTTCATATGAGTATTAACTGTTATCGTACAGTACCTACAAGTGTTTTATTCTAAATTCGTCCCAGACAACTGATAGGGCATTGTGCATTGGCTTCACCCTTACAAAATAGTCCTCCCTTTTCAAAACCTGGCATGCATACCTACTGACCAGGAGGCAGCCCTTCCTTTATTGAAAGCCATTGTGCAATATGGTCCTCAAAAAGTTGGAACCCTAGTTTAAAAAATGTTCACCAAAATATCTGTAATATATTTCAATATATTAGATGTGTTGTAGAATTTGTGACAGATAACCACCCTTGCAATATTTTTGTGACCTCAAAGCTTTCCTGTTTGTCTTCTTGCAGCATTCATTGCAGAGTGATCTTAACAGTGACTCGGAATCTGACGAAGAGTGTACTATTCACAGACCAGCCAAGCGGTGCAGGTCTCATGTATCGAAAGTAAGCAACCTAGAGCTTTGTCCAGAGGAACCATCAGACTTGCAGTTCCCCTCCTGTTATGATCATTACAAGTACTTTTCATGACGTTTCAAAACTATAACCAAGTATTTATGCTCTCAAATTTAACAGTTCAGCAGATGTCACATGATTAATTGAGGTATACTAATTTAATTGGGTTAAGTTGCATTTCCCCTGTATTAAAGACAGACACTCACCACACAAACTACATTCTTAATTGGGGGGAACCAGACTTTTCAATTGGTGACTGCTCTTTGATTGACATCATGAATCAGAAAATTCAAGGAAGGCAGAGTAGCTCTATTTACAAAGCATGATTACACATAAGGCCCAGGAACCAGGATACAGCCTTTAAGAATACAACTATAGGTTTGTGGCTGGACAAGGAGAAGTTCTAAAGACAGTGTGGGCAGGATGGGCCTTAAGTAAACTGGATGGGATAAATGGAACTGTCTGGGAAAACGATTGTCTGTCTTTACTCTCTAACCAGGTTAACTTCATGTCTGCATAAGCAAGAGCTTGAGACAGTTTTAGGAGAGACTTAAAGTAACTTAGTTGGGAGAATGAAAATTGTCTGAGATGAGAAGATTTCCCATTAAAGTGAATTTGTGATATCTGAAATAAACTGTATTAGAAATATTTAGGACCAGGGTTGTGGTATGCTACTTTCACTTCATTCACAATTATTATCTGTAAAGCCTTCACAGTCAATTAAACTGTAGTGACAGTGCATTACAATGTGTCCACACAGAGTAGGTGTCATATCATCTCGAAAGCCTTCACAGCCAATTAAACTGTAGTGACAGTGCATTACAATGTGTCCACACAGAGTAGGTATCATATCATCTTTAAAGCCTTCACAGCCAATTAAACTGTAGTGACAGTGCATTACAATGTGTCCACACAGAGTAGGTATCATATCATCTTTAAAGCCTTCACAGCCAATTGAACTGTAGTGACAGTGCACTGTAATGTGTCCACACAGAGTAGGTATCATATCATCTTTAAAGCCTTCACAGCCAATTGAACTGTAGTGACAGTGCACTGTAATGTGTCCACACAGAGTAGGTATCATATCATCTTTAAAGCCTTCACAGCCAATTAAACTGTAGTGACAGTGCACTGTAATGTGTCCACACAGAGTAGGTATCATATCATCTTTAAAGGCCATCACAGCCAATTAAACTGTACAAGTGACAGTGTATTACAATGTGTCCACACAGAGTAGGTATCATATCATCTTTAAAGGCCATCACAGCCAATTAAACTGTACAAGTGACAGTGTATTACAATGTGTCCACACAGAGTAGGTGTCATGTCATCTTTAAAGCATTTCCAGCCAGTTAAACTGTAGTGACAGTGCATTACAATGTGTCCACACAGAGTACCTGTAGGTGTCATATCATCTTCAAAGCCTTCCCAGCCAATTAAACTGTAGTGACAGTGCATTACATTGTGTCCACTCAGTGTATAAGTGTCATATCTTCAAAACCTTTCAAAACAATTAAACTGTAGTGACAGCTGCATTACAATTACCCTCACAAAATTGTATGGGCTGATTTAGGGCTAACATTTGAGGCTTATTCGGGGCTTAATCGTGCCCAGTGTCCTGCTCAATTGTCGGGGCTTAATCCAGAGGCTAAATTTTTAGATGAGCATGACAATTTGGGCACAACATCCAGATACCTATGCAGACATTCGAGACTGACATTTGAGGCAGACACTAGAGGCCGACATTTTAGAGGCCGACACTACAGCCCGACATGAAATGTCGGGGCTTAATTCAGAGGCTAAATAATTAAATGAACACAACAATTTGGGCACAACATCCAGATACCTAGGCTGACATTTGAGGCCGACATTGGAGGCTGACATTTGAGGCCGACATTACAGGCCGACATTTTAGAGGCCGACACCAGAGCCTGGCTCAAAAAATCCTGGCTATGCCACTGGAGAGGACCACATACATGTATCCTCAACTTTCTGCCCAATGTTGACCTCACAAGGAGCCCCCCTTGATCCCCCATCCAGTCAGCCAGGATACGTCTGGAAGTTCTGGTATCCACCTGTAAAGAAAAAGTGAAAGCAATATTGAAAGCAATTGAAACTGAAAGCAATATTAGCTAGATGTTTTGTCCCTGAGAAGTTACCTCCCCCCATCCCGGTCCTCCTGTATCCCACTTTACATCCTGCCCAGAAATTTTAATAAGTTGCTTCTGTGCCTGTGGCAATTGTTCTTGGAAAATATGTGAAAGTCAAGGGTACTTAAAAGTAAACCCAGCTAAGAAAAGTTTTATTCTCATTCAAACTGTAGAAAGAGAATCTAAATTAAAGGGCATCTCACTGTAGCAATATGTTTAAAGTGAATCTAAATTTATGGCACAATTTTGAAGAAGAAAGTTGCTTTGTCTGTTACAGTACTAGTACTTTCCCCTTTCCTAATCCCATCACCTTACTTTCCCTGCTGATTTCTTTGCAATTGATCTTCATTCTCAAATGTGGCAGGAATCTTTGAAGGTCTAGCTACAGTCCAGCTGCTTCCCTATGTTACTAGAGCACTAGTGTATGACAACCAGTTTTCATAATCTTACTCTGATCAGTCCAATTCATTCTAACTTGAAGGTATGATACCCTGGCTTACTAAAGGCCAGCTGCTTGCTGTACATCCAGCATTTTCACAAATAAACATGTACAACATTTGAAAACATGCTTTTGAAGTTTTACTGTTCCACTACAGCAATGAACTACAGTACTGTTATGGGTTTCATTCAGAGTCCTTCAAGTTGTTCTCTTTCTACCACTGGAATGATATCTTACAAACATCTTTTAGGGCAGATTTGTGCATTTAGGCCTACCTGTATAGCAGGTCATAAATTACTCCTAGGCTTTTAGATTTAAATCAAAGAAATTGTCATTAAAACCTTACCTTATTCAGTCCCACTGTGCTCTTCCCTGTGAGGCAGTTGTTGTAGTGTGATGTCTCCAAACCAACATACAGTTTCAAACTGCCTCTATCAATAGCTGTTGACCACTTCATTCCCTCATTGACTGCTTCCAATAACATGTCTATCTGTATCCTTGGCAACCAACCCCTCAGTGACAATTAAGATTTCAATTTTGACTTTTCACTTGAAATGTGAGAAGAATATTTAACAACCTGAGTCCAAATGTCGTGCTAATGTCGGGCTCAGAAATGGTGTATAAAGTCCACATGTTGTGCCCATGTCAGCCTCTGAAATAGTTTAAGTCCAAGTGTCATATTCATGTCGGGCTCAAAAATAGTTTAAGGCCAAATGTCATGCCCATGTCGGGCTCAAGAATTTTTTGTCGTCAGTGTCGGCCTCATGTCGTGCCCACAACTCTTTAATGTTGGGCTCGACTTGGTTTGCAGAGCCAAACATTTCAATGTTGGCCTCGATGTTGGGGTGAAATCAGCTCTTTGTAAGCCTTAATTACAATTGCATACAGAATGAGTCCACACAGAGTAGGTATCATATCATCTTTAAAGCATTTCCAGCCAATTAAACTGTAGTGGCAGTCCATTACAATGTGTCCACACAGAGTAGGTGTCATATCATCTTCAAAGCCTTCCCAGCCAATTAAACTGTAGTGACAGTGCACTGCAATGTGTCCACACAGAGTAGGTATCATATCATCTTTAAAGCCTTCACGGTCAGTTAAACTGTAGTGACAGTGCATTACATTGTGTCCACACAGTGTATAAGTGTCATATCTTCAAAACCTTTCAAAACAATTACACTGTAGTGACAGTGCATTACGATGTGTCCACACAGAGTAGGTGTCATATCATCTTTAAAGCCTTCACAGCCAATTAAACTGTAGTGACAGTGCACTGCAATGTGTCCACACAGAGTAGGTGTCATATCATCTTTAAAGCCTTCACAGCCAATTAAACTGTAGTGACAGTGCAATGTGTCCACACAGAGTAGGTATCATATCATCTTTAAAGCCTTCACAGCCAATTAAACTGTAGTGACAGTGCATTACAATGTGTCCACACAGAGGTGTCATATCATCTTTAACGCCTTCACAGCTAATTAAACTGTATAGTGACAGTGCAGTGCAATGTGTCCACACAGAGTAGGTGATATCATCTTTAAAGCCTTCACAGCCAATTAAACTGTAGTGACAGTGCATTACAATGTGTCCACACAGAGTAGGTATCATATCATCTTTAAAGCCTTCACAGCCAATTAAACTGTAGTGACAGTGCATTACAATGTGTCCACACAGAGTAGGTGTCATATCATTTTTAAAGCCTTCACAGCCAATTAAACTGTAGTGACAGTGCAATGTGTCCACACAGAGTAGGTGTCATATCATCTTTAAAGCCTTCACAGCCAATTAAACTGTAGTGACAGTGCATTACAATGTGTCCACACAGTGTAGGTGTCATATCATCTTTAACGCCTTCACAGCTAATTAAACTGTATAGTGACAGTGCACTGCAATGTGTCCACACAGAGTAGGTGATATCATCTTTAAAGCCTTCACAGCCAGTTAAACTGTAGTGACAGTGCATTACAATGTGTCCACACAGTGTAGGTGTCATATCATCTTTAAAGCCTTCACAGCCAATTAAACTGTAGTGACAGTGCATTACAATGTGTCCACACAGAGTAGGTGTCATATCATCTTTAAAGCCTTCACAGCCAATTAAACTGTAGTGACAGTGCATTACAATGTGTCCACACAGAGTAGGTGTCATATCATCTTTAAAGCCTTCACAGCCAATTAAACTGTAGTGACAGTGCATTACAATGTGTCCACACAGTGTAGGTATCATATCATCTTTAAAGCCTTCACAGCCAATTTAACTGTTGTGACAGTGCATTTCAATGTGTTCACACAGAGTAGGTATCATATCATCTTTAAAGCCTTCACAGCTAATTAAACTGTAGGGAACAGTACATTACAATGTGTCCACACAGAAGAGGTATCATATCATCTTTAAAGCCTGAATCACAGTCAATTTGATTAGATTTGGATAAAAATGTACAGTCCAGATTGGATCATTTTTTATCTATATTCATTGTTATCGTACTTGTACTTCTTTGATTTAGTTTAGGATTAGTCTTAGTCAACACTCACTGTACAAGTAGATTTTAATACAACAGTGTGAAAGGAAGTGTTCTATTAAGAAACATTTGTTAGTTTAACTATTAGCAACATCCCTGCATAAATTGAACAACAGCACAAAACAGAACAAATGAGATTAAATATTTAACGAAAAATAAATATAGCCGCGTTTAGTAAGTCACTGTGAGAAGATAATAATTGTTTTATACATAAATATTAGTTAATTATGTTTAGTGGGTAAATGCCTGGTTGCAATTGTTCAACAGAGTACTACATTTAGACCCCTCCTTTGGATGGGGAGCATAAAACAGTGTACCCACCCAACCCCCATTGCACCTTAATTAGTCTATGGCTTAATGGCTTTAAATTACTCTCTTAAGCAGCAAATTCCCAAGAACTTCTTTCCTTAAGTTTTCTAACTATAGTTAATTTTGTTCTCAAAAATTTAGTGGCTACATTTAAGGTCATTAATTAGGACTCACCTGTCCTTATAGCCTTGGAGTGCAGCACATAAGAAAGTGGATATTCTTACTACCTGTATGCTTATGATAGAATATATGAGACATATCTTACATTCCAATAGTGTAAATTGTACATGGTTTGCTGTCTGGTTCAATAATTATATTGAAGACTGGAGTTAGGGTAACAGCAACAAGTGACTACCCAATGTCCGTCTTCTCAAATGCTATGTGTTTTAGAGTGAATTAGTTAATGTTTATTGTTCCACATTTTCATTATGTCTGACAAGTCATCTTGGTCCAATCAATCTATAATGAAAAGACCCTATACCTGGTGCAAATTAATGAAAGGTATTTCCATGCAAATTGGAAGAATAAATGTGTAACATACAGTATCAACATACAGTGACAATTGCTGACATTTGCCATGCTGTAATTAGGGTTAAGCAAAATACTAAGATTTGAAAACTGCTTTGAGTACTCTGCCCATAGATTATTAGTTACATATTGTGAGTCGTGTCATGTATTAGGCATGGGATCACACTACAGCGATTTTGCATCGGATTACGGTCCAATTTTTTGGAGTTTTAGTTAAAATCTTTTCCATCTCTGGTCAGAGGAAACCAAAAATTTGGCACTCTGTGTATTATATGATTTGTATCAGAGGACTGTGTAACTGAAGTGTAACCACCTAATTATTTCATGACATCACTTTGACAGACCGCTTTGATCGGACTATGCATTTCCGATAAAAGCTGTCTGTTGATGTGACCTTGCGAAATAAATTATATATTTCCTTTTCATACACAGAGTGGCAGATTTCTGGTCCCCTCGGACCAGAGATGGAGAAGATCTTATCAAAAACTCAGAAAAATCGGACTGTAATTCGGTCCGAAATCGCTGTAGTGTGACCCGCGCTTAAAGAAGGATTATCTACAGATTTCTGTAGAGGCCATTAGGATTAAGGAAATAAACGAAAGTTCTTGGAATGCCATGTAGCATAAATTTAGATACCAGTATCAGCAAAATTGAAAACCTTTGGAAACAATAAATTTTGTCTGTATGGTTTCTTCTTGTTCTTACAATGCAGCAAGTGTAACCAAAAACCCAGAAAAGTTGTCAGAGACAGAGACATCACCACCAGGCAGAGAAAATAAAGGTAACTACTGGTACTATACAAAGGACATGCAGTATTTGCAAAGCATTTTAAATCTTTTAAGAAATTAATAAGCAGAAGGAATACTTATTACAGAAGGTTCTAGTTTTCTCAGTTTCCTACCCTGAGTTGCAAAATGATTGTTGGTTATTGAATAGGGCAGGTCAATGGGAGCATTTTTCTGAGGTTAATTATGTAACCCATCTGAATATTTTATCGATTTCAAAGTTAATGCTTGTGTCTCGGAATGCTAGTGGTACATAATTCATGTTGAAAAGTGGAATTGCTTGAGTAATGTAGATAAAACCTGACTAGATGTGTTTGATTTAGCAAAAATTAAGACATGCTGTGAACCTTCTTTTGCAGATAAAATTTCAAACTGGCAGGCACAGCATGTGAAAATGGCATTAAATGTAAATATGCTAGACTGCTTTTGTATGTTTTTTGCATGGTTTCCTGCTGCTCTTTCTTAAGGAATAGGCAAACTAAGCAAACTCCTTTTAAGAGGTGCAAGTAGCACAGTAGGCTGCTTGACATGCATGAGTGACTTCAGTAATGGTCTGTGCCAATGATGATGAAAGCTGCAGTTTTCTCCAGCTAGATGGCAATACCAACTGGATGGCCTGTACAATTTGAAGCCTCTGAAGATGGTATGAAACAAAGATGAAAAAGTGCAATATTTGCGCTACCTGATTTTTTGATTGAATAAATACTGAGTGAGGTGCAATAAGTTGCAAATGGCTTTCCATGCTCACTTCTTCAGAGCAAAAGATATTCTGCTGCCAAATTTTTAACACACAACTTTAATGGCAGTGTAAGAAGCGTATCTTCCAAGCGGTAAACAGACTGCTGTGACATGGTTCTAGCCCAGATGTGACAATTTGAGCATGCACAGTCAAAGCTGAGACCACTGGAGTGAATTTAGCTGGAAGGTTTGTGTGTTAAAGAAACGGAGATTTTCAAATAGTTGTCGTTGCTTCAAAAAAAGAATTAGCCTGCGCAGCGCATTCAAATCAGGGACTTTTTAGTGGCATATTCAGTTACTAAAAAAATTGCCTCTATGGTTTCTTTTTGTTCTGTCTATACAGCCAGTGCAACTAAAGGTCATGTAGATGAACCAGACGTACAGGCTGCCAACAGAGGTATCATCATCAGGTAGAGGGAGTAAAGGTAACAACTGTATACAAGCACATTAATATACAAATGTAACCTGTACAAAGAGACAGGTGTCACTCTGTTTCAAAGTGAAAGAAACTAGAATACTATGATAAGGGAAGCAAAGGGCAAGACTTATTCTTACATAAAAGATAACCTCGTGACGTTTCCATTGGCAAGCTCGACGATTTCCGTACCATCTCATGTCCAGTAAGCACATGATATACTTAATGTCTTGCCTTTTGTTCCCCTTCAATAGTGCATTTTGCAAAATGAGTCAGGGTGTCATGGACTCAGACTATTGTGCACTAATTGAGCATGAAGCTCCTGGACATGGCAACAGCTCTTAAAATGTGATATCTTGAGATAGGAAGAGGGTTTTCCCATAGGGTTGGAAGAACATGAACTGGAATTGTTTTCTCTAGCTTTCTTATGAGATCTTGCGAAAAGCCACTGGATTATGCCTTGACAAGTTGAATGTACACTGTAAGTATAAAGACACACGGGGACAGCCCAATATTCATAAGGTTTTTATTCATGAGGTTCATTGCTCATAAGGGTCGTTATTCATAACATGTTGAATGGCAGAAATAAGGTTCATTGTTCATAAGGTTTGTTATTCATAAAAATAAATGATAAAAAAGGTTCATTATTCATAAGATTCGCTATTCATAATTGAGAATAAGGTTCGTTGTTCATAATCGTGAAAAAGGTTCAATGTACATAATCAAAAAAAGAGTTCATTATTCATAATAAAAAAAGTTTACTATTCATAATTGAAAAAAAGGTTCGCTATTCATAACTAGAAAAAGGGTTCGTTGTTCATAATCGAGAATAAGGTTTGCTAGTCATAATTCCAAAAGATTTCGACTAGTCTCTTTGAAAGGCCAATTACAGCCAATCTAAATAGATCATATAAAAATGCCATCAACATGTTGTAGACATTAGTGGCTCGCCATAGGGTCACGGGGGGGGGCACTTGCCCCCCAAACGTTTGCAAAGCATGGTCTTCGATCTTCCAAAAAAAGAAAACGATACATAAATGAAACATGTAATTCGAGATGAGTTAGGCCCCCTCCCTTTTCCTTGAGTGGGTTTAAACTTAAAGAAGTGAATAACTTTTCAATGCAATGCGATGATTAAACCTCAATAAAGTGATTTCAAAACAACATTTTTTCAGCGCGCTTCGCGTCCATTTTCTCTTGGTTGCTTATTTGCTGCTATATATACTTCAGTCATCGCAAATGGACCTGCCATTAGTGCAAGCTAAGGTATTTAAAACAAATGATCACGCTGTGATATTTGTAATCTGATTAGCTTAGGCATCATAGCATCATTTACAGAGTGTAACGGTAATGCTGGAGTTAAATGCCCATAATTTTGCAGATACTTCAGAGCTTTCGGGGTCATTAGATACACAACCAATTAGCCATGTTGATTATCATCCACGACAAAAAGCAGTTTAGCCCGGGTGTCACTTGGCCAGATTAGCAAAGGTATTTGTCTACAAAAAGTTGTAACGGGTATGTAGCCTAAAGTATTGTGTTTCTCATAGGAGGAGAGGTTTCCCTTCCCTTGTCCAAATTGACAGCGCCGTTGACCCACGAGCATTCTTATGACTGTCAAATGGCCTCTTATAAGCAAAAGGTTCTCCACCTCTGTGCTAAAGTATACCGTTTCAGTTGGTTTAAAATAAACACACCAAACAGTTAATCTAAACTGTACTGAGACTTTTGACTAGTGGCCTAGCTATTTGTATATAGGATGAGATGTTGCTCTGAGTTAGGAGAATTTCCCTTCCCCATTAAAATAAAAAAAATCTTTTTGGAACGGTACTGAGATCCAAAATAGTGCTGTCATTTCATCGTTTTCAAGTGTCTTCATGCTCTAAATTTTCGTAAGTTTAAGAAAACAATTCAGAAAACCAACATTTTATGGCTTCCTGGCAAAGCTAAAACCATGACAGAATAAAAGAAGCAACAAAATATTTAAAGGCCGAGCTCATTTGATACAAATGGATCAAGCCGCTTTGCCCATTTCACCTGCCTCTTACTCAGCCCGTATGGAGTAGCGATCGGCTGATATGGTTGTATTTATTTTTAAAGTAGTCAGCATAATGACTGACTGCCTTAAATGGTTTTTGAAGAGCTTTTGAAAGCTACATGTGGCATCGCTGTCATACATAATTATAACCATACTTCAGGTATTGTACTATCCGGAGCTGACCATTAATGTTGCCAGGGAGAGGGATCTTCCGAACCTCCCTGAATACGTACTTGAGTTTGCCCCCCCCCCCAAGCAAAATTTCTTAGAGCCTCCCAAGGTTGTAGACAACACATTGGCGTATCATCCCTGCGAGTTTTAAGGATGTTCCCCCATCCACGAGATACAGGAAGCCTTTAAAGCTGGAAAAATGCCCTTTTCCCATATGATGAATATCGAACCCTTTTTCCTATTATGAATATTGAACCTTTTTCTGATTATGAATATCGAACGTCTTTTCCTGTTATGAATAACATACCTTTTCTTCTGTTATGAATAACGAATCTTATGAACAACGAACCTTTTTTGACGATTATGAATAACGACCCTTATGAATAACGAACCTTGTGACTAACGAACCTTATGAACATTGACGCTTAATTGAATAAAAAACCTTATGAATATCGGGTAGACCCCAGACACACAAATCATCTGGCCTTTTGCCTGGTCATATACACAAGAAGTCCCCTTGCTGATAGACTGGTTAACCACACCACAGTACACTCTTTCAGTGTGCTCCCTTGCTTCAACTTCTATAGTCCAAGTCCAGGGTAAATTTAAAGCCAAAATGTGACAGGCATGTTCTGAGTGAAATTGATTTTGATTGCATTCAATGGAAATTGACGATATTGCACTTTCAGAATCATATTTATCCTTCACAACAGCAATTCTTTAATGGTCATCTTTAAATTGGTGTTCTGATTTTTTCTACAGGTAATTTAAGGAAAAGGCCTTGGACAAAGAAAGAGAAAGATGCGGTTCATAAAGGTTTGAGGAAATATTTTTACCCAGAACCGAACCTGGAAAGAAGGATTGTGAAAAGTGTCTCAAAGACAAAGCTTTGAAAAAGCGAACCTGGGTACAGGTTTAATCGTTCGTGGCTAACTACATAAAAAAGCTTCCAGAATTGTGATGTTTCAGTGAGCGTAAGGTTTGGAAGGTTAAAAGTATGTGTTGTGGTGTGACAAACTAGCATAAATGCATAATACTCCAAGTCATATGGAAATATCTGTCAAAATTAATAGAATAACCAACAGTTTCTGTCAAGTACCATCATTCTGCATACTAGATGCATTTGGACTGTAGAGTAAAAAGCTTGCAAGTAAGGGTGTAGTTTTCCTATTATATAACAGGTATTTCAACTGTATTTCAAGGTATTTCAGTTGGAATTTGTACTCCGTTTCAAATTGAAACTTTGTTTGCATTAAGTATTCATTCAAAATTGTTGTTATTGCACTGCCTTTCATTTTTGGTGATAATTCAGTCAGTTTGTCTGAAGTGAATTTCATATTGTCATTTTGGATATTTCAAGATTGTGCAAATTTTGTGCTTGTAATGTAGGAAGTTAACCATAATCTGTATAGACTTTAAATGTGAAAGTAATTGAAGTTGAAGTAATATTACAAAAAAAATTAGGAATACCACAGCCTAATATTTGGCACTATTCTTGTATAGAGATTTCATAGGATTTATATTGCGTATCTCATGTACAACGCATAGAAATAGTTTTATTGATCCTTGTGCTTTTTTTTATGTGTGTAGAGCATTATGGTAAACCAGGGGTGTCCAACCTTTTTGACCCATGATCTACTTTCAAGAAAACAACAAGGAATAGAGAATTGCCCTGCTATCAAAGCGGAGTACCAACATTGGTTGGCACTCATTGCATCAGCTGGGTTCTCAGTTTATCATGTAACAAAACAAAACATACAGTTACACATAAAAAACTTTTTTATTTTTCCTACACCCCTCGCAGTCGACTTGGCATCAGTCCGCGATCTACCAGTAGATTGTGATAGACTGGTTGGGCACTCCTGTCGTAAACGGACACCAGAGTACCCTCATGAACCTTTGACCTGTACACCACCAATGTAACTCTGAACTGGCTTATTACAGAAGTTAACCATAATCTTTTTGAATAGCTTTTAAATGTTCCTTAAGTAGAAGTTTCTCTTCATCAACATCTTGTTCAGTTAGTCTCCCACAAGTGAAACTAGTGACGACACTGGTTGGTACACAGTATCAGAAATATCTGAACTTTGTGTAAAGAGCATTTCACAATTAGTAATTTACATGCTTTAAATCAGACATTGCCATTTCAAAATACAAACCTGTTAACAGTGTGTGGTTATTGTTCAATCAGTCCTCTGTTGGTGGCTTTTTAACAACATTTTGTATGATACATTGATTGTCTGGCATAATGTTAGTTGATGTGTTCCATTAATAAAACACTAGGATGTCCTCGAATTAAAGTTATGTATGGTTAGCTCTTGGACACATTACTAGTGAAACATCTTCACATGAAATGTCTCAAACAGGAAGAATGTGAGTCTGTCACACAGTGCAGGATAATTTTATTAGGTGTATATACAGTGTATAATTTCGAAAGTGTATGTTTACAGAGTTGAACAGGTTATTCTACTTGGTTCAACTGACCAACTCACATCTTGGCGGAGATTTGAGATACAAAATGTTGAAGTTCTTTCACTGCAATTAGAATTGTAGATTCCACCATATTTTGTAGAACATTTCCCTTTTTTTTGTGATACTCTGATTACCATGTTTGCTTTCCAGGGCTTAGGTCAGTCTGAATCTTTCACCAAACTGGGTCATCATTGTTTAGCCTGCAGAGTGTGACTTGTGAGTATACTCCTCACAACATACAAGCAGGAAGTTGCCAGTATATTTTTGCAAGGTCTCATAAAATTATTTATGAAAATGAGAATTGGACAGCCTGGTAATCCATTTTCCAACCTCTCCATAATGTATATTTCAGATTTTTTAAATGCAGATCACTGTATATACATTTAAATATCCAGAACTTAAGGGTCAAACTAACAGATCTTTAAAGAAGTATCAAACTATGGTAACAGTGTTTTGCATGACGTTATCCAAAAAGTCGCATTTAATATGTCTGAAATGAAATGTAACATTACAATTGTAACATACTGTTGAAGTGCCAGATTAAAACCAGTTTGAACAAGATCCTTTACTGTGTATGGTGATTTCTTTTGTCTGCATGATTGTGTTCCTCTACAATACAGTATTATATTATTACAAAAGCTCATATGGGACTTCTAGTGTCAGACAGTTGACTAGGGTGGACACGTACAGACGGCTTATACTAGCAGGCAAATACAGATTAAAGCCCCTGAGATCTTATGAAATGAAGAAAAAAACCCAAACGTTTGTACAACTTGATTTCTTGAACCAATAAATATTCGATGTGGTACAAAAAAGAACAGACAGCCTGCTTGCTAACTTGCCTAAATGTCAATGCAACTTTACCCATAGTGTAAAAAGGGTATCTTCCAGTTGCAAGTAGGCTCATGCTGTGATACATTTCTACCCCAGATTGATGCATTTTTATGTACGCTGCTGAATTTGTGCAGTTCATGCGGCAACTGAACAAATCTTGTTAGGCTTTAATAGTATTTTTATGCAAAGTAGGGTATTTTAAGTTTGGCTTCCACCAGTGTCATAGCCAGGACTTATCTCATGGGCAGGATGTTTTGCAATGGCCAGCCTCGGGGGGAGGGAGTTTCAAGGGAGGTTCCCTCCCCTTTGAATTTTTTTTTTTGAAAAACAAGGCCGTCATTGCATGCATTCTGGTGGTAGAAGATGGTACATCTACTACCTCTGGAATAAATTTGTGTTAAAACTTCACATATTTTTAGTTGGCCCTACTTAAAAACTTGGCATATGTGGGCCAATACCTGCCCTACTTCTTAATATGCCAAGGTTTTTCACATCAGATATAAATGTGGTAAATGCAATCAACCGACTTTCTTTAGTCATGGTTTATTCAATTGTTCTAGGCAAATTAACAGGAACTGCAAACAGGAAGTTTCCAACTGCTTTCACTTCAAGAACCAGAATTTCATTTTTCACTGTCTTACTGTAATGTTTCATTGACAAAAGCAGGAATTTTACCTCCAGTTAGATGATATGGGGTTTAATACCTCCAGTTAGTATGTCATACTGTAATGTAATACATAATAAGCATGTAGACAAGGTTTTATTTGTGGTCTCAGGCTGTAGAATTCCACACATTTCCCCACAGTTCACATGCCATAGCACCCTATTTGTCAGGGGTTGAAATAATTGCCTTCAGCCTTTGTGGGCCTGCTGGGCCCCTAGCCCATGGAATCTAGGGGTCCAAATGAGAAATCAAGGGGCCCAAAACTTACAAATAAAAAAGGACTGATAAAGTGTACAGGTGCTTTTTACGTGCTTGAAAACGTGTAGTATGGGTATAATTAAGGCAAGTTCAGGCTGAAACTAGCCTGAAACCAATCTGTCCACACCCTCTTAGACCATGTTGCATGTAGGCGAGTATACATTTTTAAAATTTTCTTGTAACTCCGGAAGTTATTACCCGGTAAAATGAAGGGCACTGTTCAATTCCTGCCGACCATCTTCGTTAGGTGATCTTGTGAGGCTCTGCCTACATTACTTGTGACTTACATCCGTGTATGTCTACGTGAGTGATCTTCCGTGTTGTGAAAAAGCAGACTTTAAGATCGTTGTGTGCAGACTATACAATTAGACTTGAAATATTTAGGAGCCAACCGGGCCCCGTTCCCTGTAAAAGTTATGGGCCCGAGCCAGTTTCTAGGAGCACTGGGCCCACAGAGCCCTGTTATGTCAAGCCCTGCTATTTGTTATGCTACTCAGTGGCGTAGCCAGGTTTTTTGTCGGGGGTGGGGGGGCAAGAGCACCAAGATTTCCCCCAATTAGTGAACTGCTTCCTAATAATCAGTGTTCTCCGCAGGTCCAGATTTTGTCCAGGTGCTTTCCTCTGACCTGGCTGATGTGACTGATCGCCGTCGTGGGGGAGGGGGTGTCCCCCTCCCCTTTGGAAAATTTTTGCTCATGTAAGGGTGGCTACCTGCAAGATGGTGCCACATTTGGTGCTAAATGTAAATTGAATACATCACCAAGAATTCTTATTATTTTAGGAAGCTTTTTTTTATCTTGCTTGTCTTGGTGAATTTTTCTTGAGTCCTACTGGTAGTTCAGAATCACAATGGGTGAAGTACAGTAATTAAGTGAACCCTGGTACACCTTTCCCTTCATCAGTTCACCACATTCACCACAATCAGTCCAAATTTTACGAGGACCTGCCCTAGTATCAGAGTATAGCACTTGACCACTGACCCATTGTAACAAACTGCATATACCACAATGCTGCTCCTTTAATTATCAAGAAACATTGGAAGTATACAGTAAAAGGACAGAGTCCCTTGTCAGAGGTCCAGAGATCCCATGCTGTATAAAACAGATAGTAAAACATAACTAGTACAACTATAAGCATGGTGTCATCATTCCATCTCTGAAAACCTTAATGAGGACTGGTTGTGCCAGTGTGGTATATACTTTTAAATAAGTAAAGTGTACTGGTTGAGAAATTTAAAATTTTACCAGATCATGCGCAAATTTCACCATATATTCACTTTCAAAATTTCCCCCAAGATTTTTCCAGAGGGGGCAACAACTCGCTGTCCCCCCTGGCTACGCCACTGATGCTACTATATTATTCTGTAGACAGAATTTTATACAGTTAATTAAATGAATGTCCCCCTTTGGCTACGCCACTGATGCTTTTATATTATTCTGTAGACAGAATTTTATACAGTTAATTAAATGAATGTACTTACCCTGGAATGTTAATTAGTTGCTTTTCCCTTTAATGGTGGGGACCTGGTATCAAGTTCTTAGAGAAAATCCAGTGCATAATTTAGGATTAAAATTCATCTTCACTCATTGCTATGGTTTCATCAAAGAATTCCAGGTACCGACTGAATGTTATGTCCATATAAAGTAGTATCACATGTCCACATGGTGGTGGCTAAGTCCACATAATGGTGGGTAAGTCCACATTTTGTGATCTCACCGGGTCCACAGAACAGGGTTTTTTCATCCTTCATTTTATCCTTATAATACAAATAATCTATATATTTCAGTGTGGGTATATGATGTATTGCTGGTATATAATATAACCCTAGAACATAACACTCAGACCAGTTAAAATAGGTATGTCCACATGTCCACATAGGACTGGAAAAGGATGGAGTCCACACAACAGAGCATATACAAGTATGTGTGTGACGCCTAGCTTGTAAACACGATATTGCAAGATAGCAGTGACCAACACTTTTCATATGTGGTATATAGATTTGCTATGTTGAAAGAAAGAAGCCTATATTTTGGGGGGAGGTCAAAGGTCATTTGAGGTCACCAGAGGTCAAGAACAGAAACCATTGTAAACACGATATCTCAAGCTAACAATGACTGACACTTTTCATATTTGGTATACAGATTTGTCATGTCAAGAGGAAGAACCCTATCGTGATTGGTAGAGATCAAAGGTCATCTAAGGTCACCAGAAGTTAAACTGTGAAAACCTCGTAAACGGCTTGTAAATACGATATCTGGAGATATCAATGACTGACACTTTTCATATGTGACATATAGATTTGTCATGTTGAGAGAAAGAATCCTGTTGATTTTGGTGAAGGTCAAAGGTCATTTGAGGTCACCGAAGATAAAAAGCCGAGGAGATCGAAATCACGATATCTCAAGAAAGGAATGAACGATCCTTTTTATATTTGGTTTGTAGATTTCATGATGTAAGGAAGAACCCTTCTGTTTTTGGTGGAGGGCAAAGGTCATCTAGGGTTACCAAAGGTCAAAAAGCAAGAATTCCCAAGGTTGTCATTTGGGCTCACTGGGGTAAAAAGCAATGTTTCCCAAGAATTCCCAAGATAGTCATCTGGGTTATCAGAGGTCAAAAAGCAAATTTCACATGAATTCCCAAGATCGTCATCTGAGGTCACTGGGGTAAAAAAGCAACATTTCCCAAGAATTCCCAAAATCATCATCTGGGGGCCATCAGAGGTCAAAAAGCAAAATTTCCCAGGAATTCCCAAGATCATCATCTGGGGTTATCAGAGGTCAAAAAGCAGTTTCCCAAGAATTCCCAAGATCGTCATCTGGGGTCACCAAGGGTCAAAAAACAAGAATTCTCAAGATTGTTATATTGGGCCACCAGAGGTCAAAAAAGCAAAATTTCCCAAGAATTCCCAAGATCGCTATTTGGGGTCACTAAAGGTCGAAAGGCAAAATTTTCCAAGAATTCCCAAGGTCATCATATGGGGTCTCCAGAGGTCAAAAACCAAGAATTCCCAAGATAGTCATCAGGAGTCACCAGAGGGAAAGCAGCAAAATATTTCAAGTATTCCCAAGATCATCATCTGGGGTCACCAGAGGTCAAAAAGCAAAATATCCCAAGTATTCCCAAGATCATCATCTGGGGTCACCAGAGGTCAAAAAGCAAAATTTCCCAAGAAATTTCAAGATCCATTGGAGTTGAATCCCTTTCAAGACACTTCAGATTTTCTTTTTTGTTATATTTGGTGGGGTTCAAAGGTCATGTGAGGCCAGCAGAGGTCGAATTGTTAAAACATCAAAACTGTAGTCAAAAAAGATAAATATGAGGGATAAACGAGTCAGTGCAACAAAGCATCCCCATTCGGCAAGGAATCACAAAGCCTTTGGGCTTTCTGCTTTTTGTATGTGCTCATACATTTTTTTCATATTTAGACACAACATCAGTGTCAAGGCCAAATACATCTCCAGCACTAGGTGGGAAGGGTTCTTATTTATTGTGCTGCTACATCATACAGTGCTTGTTCATCAGATGCTGTTTAACATTTGTGTTCATACTATAACCTATGTACACCTTCTCCAAACATCAAGTTAAAACACTCGGCTAGTTTTTGATGCCATTTACCTTTAATGTCATTTTCAAGTGACTAACATGACTAATGGTAATGTGGTAGTAATTTCATTCCTAAACAGTTCATTATGGATTGCCATAAAACACACTTTTCTAAAACACTAACTTTCGATAGCTGTAGACAAAACTCTGTTACCTCATGAAATGTTCTGTAACACCTTGTCACATCCACATCAAGTTTGTATGTGTTACAGGCTAATACTTTTGTCTTTTCAATTAAATACATTTTCAGAGCTAATTAGGTACAGCACAAAGCATGACACCTACAACACCAGGTGGGATTTTATCTCCAATATTGCTCTGCTGTGTAAAACTGTAGTTAGCCATACGCTCTGTGGTCTTAAGTTTGCATTCAACTTTCCATATACTTTTTCAAAACATAACAGTTTAACTTTTGCAGAAGTGGTATTTAATATCCCTTACCATTAGTATTATTTTCAATTGCCTCAGTTTACTACTATTAAAAACGTGATTATGTTTTTGCCTGTTTAGTTTCCTGATAGGGAGTAACTGTGAAGTAAGTGGATACTGGCCTTGTAAAATGGCTGCAGGTTCATGCGATTCAGTGTCAACTGTGATTCTGATCAGCACACCTTCCTCTGCCCTATACAAGTCCATGACACTTCTTCACACCCTTTGCTACTAGTCTGCATAGCAGCTCTCTATGGATTCTGCATTTGGGTCTGCTGTTGAGGTTTCATAGCAACTTACTAGCTGAATGGAAACGTTTGTTTGCTGATCCACATGCTGGATATCATTTGTCTATGTGCATTAGCTCAGTGATCTGTGATTTTGCATTTGGCATACCTTTTCAGAAAGCTAGTACTAAACCTTATGCAATAGGTATACCAGCTCTACTCATTGAAATGCAGTAGGTATGTCTGCTCTACTCATGGAATTGCAATAGGTATATATCATTTTTAAACAGAGAACTTGTACAGAGACACAGAAGCAATATGGTGTTTGGAAGAGAAGTGTTCTTGCGACTCAAATAATTGTCTGTTTGGGGAAGAAATGTCGTTGGCAATTCTCTTTGCACCATTCTTTTGTGAGACATTTCACAACCAATGTTAATACTTTCACAGTTAACTTTGATACTTCATTGTGGGGGGGGGGGCGGGGGGTCATACTGCACCCTCTCAAGCAATAGCATCCTGTAAAGCTGTTTGCATATTTCATGGACTCTCGATGAAAAAAAATCTTTCACCTGTTTACATATAAACCTAAGGTATGATAGAGTATTAATGGAATAGTTTTCATAAATAAAATGATCTTTTTACATCCCTTTGTATAATTCCTTTTTTACAGAGTTAATAACAACACCAGTTCCACACACAAAAGATACAAAACAACTAGGGCAGGATTTGAGCTCTTGCCCATTGTACTGATAGCATCATATAGAAGTTATTCAGATGATACCAGAACTTTGCTTTCAAACTAACCCATCACTATACTTTCCAAAAGCATCTTATTTAAACTATAGCATGCATGCACATGTAGTTTACTGTCCAGCTATAAATACAGTATTAAGGTTTCCCTTTCTGCAGTCTTAAATATCTTATAGTAAACAATACATGGAAATTTTCAACCTTTTGTCATCCGAAGCACACACTATAGCAGAACTTACGTGGCTGTGTAGTTTGAGCAGTATGCTTTTAGTATTACTGTGTGATCACAATACTGTATGGTTGGGTCAACCTTCTATGCAAGAATTTAATTCTGGCAGTTTTTATTTTTTCACATATATGCAAATGTGTATATTATATTTATCAACTTTTAACATTTTATTGACATTTAGTATCCCTTTTGTTTATTGTTATTTTCAATTGATTCAGTTCACTTACCTCATTTTGATCACATTTTCATCTTTACCTCCTGATTGTGAGGAGGTCATACAGTTCTTCTCCTAAACACACACCAGTTGTGTACAGCTGTGTGCATGTTTGGTCATAAACTTGTGTTTCAGCAGTCAACATAAAGACTTAATGTATGGTGACTGTAAGTGTGTTTCATAATCAAGGTGACATTTTGTGTCCTTTTGTATAAATACATTTCTGAGAGTTAATAACATCGGAAATACCACATTTCAAATACCTACAAGTTAGGCTACAACACAACTCAGGATTTGTGCTCATACTCACTTCAGGTATTTCATCATACAGAAGTCAATTTATCAGATGATTAACTTTGCATTCAAAGTTTCAAACTCACACAACTTCTCTGAAAGCTTTGTAATCCAGCCAAGTACAGTTTAAAACTTTTTCTGTTGTAAGTCATAGCCCCTGATAGAAAACACTACAAGAAAATTTTCAACTCTCTGTCATGCTCCATTTCCAAAATACTTCCTTCACACACTGTAGCAGAACGAGTTTGATGGTTAAAGCCATATAAATAACTGTCAGCATTAAGTTTTACTGTGTGTAGAATGCTGAATTGCTAGGTTAATACAGTATCTTTATTCAAAATTCAATGGCAGTTTTATTTTGTTGCAGATGTATGAACATGTTAACTATTTCTAAAACCCCACAGTTGTGAATAAAATACTAAATGTAGCCTAAAAATACATAAACGTCACTGTTTAGGTCCAAAAGAATTTTTTTTTTTTTACTTTTTCAAATAACTGAAAAGAAGTGCAGATAACTTCCCTCATGTCTCCAAAAAGGTATTTAATATTTAGAAGGGAAGTACAATTAGCCACAGAATGTGTTTAAAAACATCCAGTCCTAATGGTAAAATCTAAAATTCATTTCACTGTACTTTATCTAAATGTTATTAATATCAAGATGTACCACTTTGAAATCTTTAGGTGAATCGTCATGTAGTGTGTGAAAACAGAAATATGCAGGACATATGTGTCTTCCTACAAAACTGGCATTTTACCTATGTTTTTAGAGGTATAGGTTAATTTTGCTAGCAGTATATGTGAAGAGCACCAACAGCTTCTCAAAAGTGGGGGTGGGGGCATAACTTTGATCAGAGCTCAGTCAAGTATGTATTGCAAGCCGTAGCAGTGTGAGCCTGCAAAGTGTTGGATTCAAAATGATTTGTGGTTTAATCTGAAGCATTTTTGCATGATTTCAATCCATTAAATGGGTGTTTCCACAATTTTCAAATTTGATTTCATCATATCTTCTATTTTAAGCATTGGAATCAAACATGCAGTTCCTATGTGGGGGAGGGGGAAGGTCAGTTAACTATCCCCAGAGTCTGAGAATTGTAGGGAGACAGTTCTTCTTGAATCCAACATTGAAACATCCAGCTTCTTCACATGTACTGTACCTCATATGAAAACTCCAGACAAAACTGTTGAATTTGATTTTGCAGGATCCTGTTACATTTTCACATTTTGCTCACAACTTTGTTGTGGGCATGTGCTGATTTTGCCATGTGTTGAGTTATTTCATTGTTTTATCTTACATTGCAAACAGCAATATAGTTTGTATGAGCAGCAAATTGTACCCTAGCTGCCATGTTTATGATAAGAATCTGCCTGAAATAATAGCAAAAGATGATATCAAAATTGTGGATAAATGTATTTACCATTCTGATTTAAATATAGGTCTTCAAAGCAATTTACTTTGTTTTTAAGAATGTTTGCATTTTAAACATGGTTTTCATTGTCAGCAATGCTGTTTTCTACAGTATGCTTACACACACTCGATCTTTTTGATGTACCTGTATGAAATATGACTGTCAGTTTCATGCAGAATTTGATGACCAGCTGATATTGTTTGCGTCTTTTTACATAAATATATCTTACAGAGTTAAGTACAGTACCAAGTTCATCACCTACAACACCAGGTGGGATTTGATCTCCTACTTATTGTGCTGCTGCATCATACTGTAGTCAGATGCTGTCTGAACTTTTTATTCATACCATCACTTTATTTTCTCAAAACATCAAATTTTAACAGTTTATTGATGTTTAGTATCCCTTTCATTTATTGTTATTTTCAATTGACTGAGGTCAGTTCCATCCATGAATGTAATCACAATTTCATCTTTTTTTAAATTTTTGATTGTGTTTGTACTCTCAAAAAATAACTCTGTATAGCTGTGTGCATATACCATAAACCCTTCTGATAAATATTCCAGCAGTCAAGTGAGTTGACATATAGACCTGATGTATGATAGAACAAGGGATCACAATTCTAACTGTAATAGTTTACATAAACAAGATGAAATTTTTTGTCCTTTTGTCCAAATACATTTTTGGGATTTAATAACATCAGCAATACCATGTGCATCACCAGGGTCCACCATAAGGATTTTGTTTTGCATATTATTTTGTATAGCAATTTACAAATTTTGCATAGCAGATTTGTTGTTGGCAAAAAAGTAATCCATGTCAGTAGTTGATAAAAAAACATGTCAATTTCAGTAAACATATTCTGGTAATTTGATGCAACTTATTTTGAACGTTTAATAGGTTAAATGAACGATCAGCCACTTACACGGCGCCAAATTCAACCAAGCGATTAAATGGGTTACCTTTTAAAAATACGAGGGAAGTTTAATATTTTTTTCTCTCACATGTTTTGCTGTGATATCTTTTCATTGAAATGATGTTTATTTGCCAGTTTAACAACCAAATTAGGCTTTGAAAAGAAATTGTCATAAGTTGATTGTAATTCCCCTAAATTCAATGCCTTTAATATCCTGTAAATTGTAGCAGTAGCCCAAATCTACTTACTACTACATGATAGTGTTATAAAAATTGATTCACACTTTCTCAGTTTACATTTTAGACCATAATCATGGCCCAAGTCTCTCACAGAACAAAATACAGAAACAGAACTTATACCTAGATGCCCGCAATTTGCAATGCATTTACATGGCTATTTCACACCAGCCTACCGTGTATTAGGCCTACCTATACATATAAGCAGAAAGTGTAGGCTCACACGTGTTTGTTTTAAGTGTTATCATGAGTTTCATACAGCAGTGTAATGCATGCATGCACTATATTCCTAAGTAAATATCTGTTTGATGCTGTGCGCAAATCAGTTTGAGGAACGACTGAATACAAAATCGAGTGTGTCAGGTTTTCTTGCACAAGTTATGGGGCCAAGTTCGTACAATTGCGTCACGGTAAATACAAGACACACTTTTATATCAGACAAATAAATGTGTTTTATATACATGAAAAGCACCCACCGTTACTACCGCAAACTGTGATGTAACAACTGGAAATTTAGCAGTAAAAGCAGTGATCGAAAAATATGCCTACTCCCTGTACCATGCCTAATTTGTATTGCAAGTCAACTTCTCAACAGAGCAGGTGCATAGCCTAATGTATGGATGTTTGCAATTATGGACCTATTGTACACATGCACTGACTTTACTGTGCCTTCTTCAGGTGTCACACTAGAACATTTGTACAGAACACAGACATGGCCAAAGGTATCTGTGTGTGCCTGCATTTCAGCTCACACTAAACGTACTTTTGACTGCGAATTCGAAATTCAGTTTTGTGCATTGATAATTTAGGGTGAAAAAAAATTGGTGAAATGATCTCTAAATCTCAGCGTACAGTTTTAAAAAGCTTGTGTATATTGCGAACATCGTTGTGCATGGTGAATAGAGCCAGTAATTCATTACACAGTTGATACCGAATGTGGACATGGTTTAAAAGGTGAACGAAAGTTTATTCAGCCGTTTAAACACTTAGAAGGTTAAACGGAAATTGACAGCCCTAGAATTATTGAATTATGAAAAACTCATACAGGGAATTGATGCATTTTAATGATAGTATTCAGGTTGGAATTGAAATGTAAAAATTAGGTGTGAAATGAAGTCAAGTTAAATCATGTGGATGCCAGAATGCCTGTATCTGTACAAATAACTTCAATCCATTTGCAGGTTTGTGACGCAAATCTGCGGGCCTGCATTAAAATTTTTGTATCGCTACTGTGCTTAATTGCATCGCAAACTGTGATGTGATACTGGCTATAGAGGCTTTGCAATTACATCACTGATTCGCCATGCTGGAGGACACTCATGCCAAGAACACATGGTTTTGTGCAGTAGTATACTGAACGCGCCGCACACTGTGCTCTGTGGTATACGCGGTTTGTACACATTCATCGAGCAAGCGCGTCGAGTGTGGTCTACTACGAAGTTACATGTACTCCAACATGGCACCAGGGAGTATTATGACGTCATACGAAAAGCCTCTATTGCGGACTCTGACCTATACCAATTAGTACAACACCAGCAACACCAGGACACTGTTTCATAAAGGGTTAAGATTTATCTTAATTTCAATTTCAAAAGGACAGTTGCATGACAGATCAAACTTAAGATCGATCATGATCTATGAAACCAGGCCCAAGTGTGAAGAATTCTTACTTAATTATGCTAATGCGCACCATACTGTGCAGATACATCAGATTCTGTCCGTACTAACCGGCCACACTTTGTGTAAAGCATTTCATTTTAACACTGTACCAGTGTTTGATGCATGCTTTTTTATGCGTCTTTTAATATAACTAAATGTCAGAGTTAAGTACAACATCAGTAAGTAACAATGCTGTTTCTTTACATTGATACTATTAAACCTGTCAGTATACTTTCTCAATCCATTGATCCAGTTTACCATTTTTCAACCCTTTCAATTTAGTGTCATTCTCAAGTTAATACATTTACTAACACCAAAATTTTGCATTTCTCAACAACATCCAGTATACAGTATTAGCAACTAATTAGTCGGATGTACTATTTTGCAGACTGCAGACTCGGATTTTGCAGAATAGATGTTACAAAATGCAGAACGTAGAAATAGATAAAATAACTAAAATTCCGTCAAGGAACCTTTCTGAATTAGATACAGAGATAAAAGTGATCAGAATCTTAAAAGGAAACTTAAACTTTA
Source organism: Holothuria leucospilota (assembly GCA_029531755.1). Classification (NCBI taxonomy): domain Eukaryota; kingdom Metazoa; phylum Echinodermata; class Holothuroidea; order Aspidochirotida; family Holothuriidae; genus Holothuria; species Holothuria leucospilota. Next base: position 90,367 of record JAIZAY010000060.1, read on the forward strand.
TCGGCGAGTGTCTTTTATTGTCCAGACTTAAGCCTTAGCCTTGAACTTGATTTTTCTCTATGGTGGGTTCACAGTGAAATGCATTGAATAAGCAAAAACATTCGATTAGTATGCGTAAATCGCGACGGGTTATGTACTCCCAAGAGTCCCGGGGTAACTCTCTGCCCACTAGAGCCAAATACTTAGCTAGTACAAAGTCTCGGCCATGATATGAACGATATTTTAGCAACGAAGATCACGTACGCTGATCCTTCATTTCTGCCTGTAGAGCCACCGTAAATACCCTAATCTGACCAGGTGCAACTGCATAGTAGACATAAATTCATTCATTTTAGGGACCAAATCAAAATTATTTATGCGTGCTGCACACCAAGCCACGCTAGTGCACACCCCTAACAATAAACTAATCCGAACATGTGCCAACCATTGCCGTGCTTGCACTCAGACAGCTTATGTGAGACCCAGCAGCAGAGTTTAATCCGTGACTGTGCTTCTTTTGATAGGCACGGCCACAGGCGCCCCTTAACATTGTGTAGTATACCATATACTATGTATATATAGACGGAAAGGTATGTCACAAATTTCCTAGCTCGAACAAACAACTTACGTTTCTGGCACAATTACTGCACTTTTCTCGCCAATTTTGTCTGTGTCGAGACTTTTGATCATAAGGTACCTCAAGGCAGCTCTTTTTCCCGAATAATTTCACTTGGCATTGTCTGAAGGATGAAATTTCGATGGAGTAACAGTCAGAGGATGGTAGCTACTGATAGAGAGCATCCAGCACTTCCACACTATATAATAAAATACTCCTAAAATATTCCCTAAAGTTCTCTTAATTTTCTGAATTTCTTCCAGAATTTTTCAGTTATGTTTTGCTTTGATTATTACAAATCTTACAGATACATATTAGCATTAATATGCAAGATTTTTGAACATAGAAATTCATAAAATTTGAAAACCTTTTGAAAAGTGGAAGGGCTTGCATTTACTATGAGCATTTGTGGCAGTTGAAGACTGTAGAACAGTTACAGTTCAACTGTCACAAGTGCTTGTAGAAAATGGGCCAAGTCAATGCTAAACATGCATGCTTGGTTGTCCAGGCCTCAGGGACCGTCTTCACATTCAGATCTAGGACTTTCAGTATTACAGTCTGAACAGTTTCACTTGAAAAATGTCTTGAACGTTTGTAACCGACCAAGGCAAGATACCGTGCAGTTCAATCTTCACGATCAATTTCAGCAAAAACTGAACCTATCCTTTGCAATCACGTACCTATAGTGGTGCGGTAAATTTTAACGGAATAGAGTTTTAGACCATGGTTTTTGTCAAAGATCGCGTAGCCTGAGGTTCAGGTAACACAGCTAGTTTAGGCCCTAGTTGAGGAAGGGTGGAAGGAAGGGGAATGGAAGGGAACAGGTCTGGGGGTTGTATGGCAGAATAATATGTACGACAAGGAGACTATGAATTGATCTGAACAGGTTGGCGTTTTTCACTCTGGAATGTAATTGGATTATTCTCGCTAATTTTCCTTTGGACTCGAAAAAGTTTTTAATGTGCTTCACAAAACTGGTAAGACACGATTTTAACAGTATTTTAAATTAATGACTTGTAAGAAGCGGTTGGTTCTATCCATGCTTTGTAATTTTAGAACTGTAAATTTGACATGCCCACAATTAGTTTTAATTAGACTTGGATTACGGCGGGCAGGGCAAATTGGGAAGTTCACGCTTGCAGTACTGAAGGCCTATGGGAAACTAAACCCGGGAGTTGTCAGGGCAGACAACTCCCTGACTAAACTGTTCGGGATTGGGTATGTTTGGAAAGAAGTCATGAAGTTCTTTGGGGGAAACATAGGCTGGAATTGGTCAACGAGGAGTAATAGGATACCGGGCACGCAGCTTCGTGACTTGCTTTGTTTCAAAACGACAAGTACGATACATTGAGTGTTGATCTTTGACCTTAACTATTTGACTGTTTGCAAACAATTTATATTTTTCGTGCCAACGGACCCTATGACTACAAAAAGTAACCATTTGTGTTCCTAAAACGTTACGGCTTTGTGAAGACCATTTTATTTTGGCCGGAATAAATGATCGGCAAAGAAGGAATTTACGTGTAGCCTGTACGTTGACACTGGCAAGGTCAGAAATATGATCGGGGGTTTCGTTCAATAAGACCAACTCAGTTTTGAAACATTTTTGGACTGTGATCAATTTTTTAAATGGTTGTTAAACGAAAAGGAAGGTCAACATCCCCATTAAGATCAGCTGCAGAAGTGCACTGCGAAACTCTTATTTACTATCTCTTTCGTATCTTGTCATTACACGCATTCATCAGTAATCAAGAAATAGGCAAAGAGACAAGTGGAGCAACACACACACACAGATATTTTGTCAGTTAAAACTGAACCATTTATTCTCTTGATGAATGAACCTGTAGGTAAAGAAAATGTTCGACAGGCCAGCGGTCCTGCGTACACTGATGCGTTATTTGCAAAACCATCGTTTCTACCATAATCCGATTTTACGCAAAGCGTGCTAGTTCGTGCAGTTGATTCAGAAGCCAGATTAGGCTATTGTGTGTGTTCAATGGCAGTGTGCCGACACGCAAACGTATTACTGGGCCGGCGAGGCAGGACTTCAACAATAGATCTATTCATGGCGTGCTGCCATTAGACTCACGGGTGCGGATTATCGGCGAGCTAACACGGCAAACTGCCACACGCATACTGAGTTTTGATTTGGTCCCTAATACATTGACGGTGGGAGGAAGGTCCCCAGTTTCCGTCCAAAACTCAAAGTCATATTTTTTGGCTATTTAATACACTCAGCATGCCAATTATTCTCGCAAAATGAAGTGCTATAGCCTAGTACGCTTTAAATTTCCAGACGAAAATCACCCGGGTAAAAATCCTCGCTGCTAAATCAACTAAGCTTGCTGCCACCTCCCCAGCCGGCTCCTCCCGCCTGTGGCCTGCTGGAATTAGCGCTACTACAACACTCCTTTGCAACTCCAGTGCTACTGATTGCTGGTCATACCTTTTTCAAAGCGTAGAAAAACATTTGGACGTGAAAGAGAATCGCTTCGTCATGATTGGTTGTAATTTGAAATTCCCACTCTTGATTGAATATTTTTTTCATATATTGACAGTCTCTATGCATTGTTATAATACGTAATTTATTCTTGTAGATTCCCGCACGTACTTTTCAAGAAGTGATTTTGAGCATCAAAATCCTTCAATTATGTTGAGCAGTGACAATGAGAATACAAAAAAACCTTGAGGTTCGAAAATGAAGGATTATGACCAATCAAAATTCTACTAAGAAGGAACAATTTGTCTTGATCTTAGATGCATGCGTCGTGTACATTGGGTACGCGTACCTGAAGTGCAAGACTTTCGACAACCCATACTTTCTAGTCTCAAAATTTGACGAAGCTTTGACGAAGCTCGAAGCTTCGAGAATTCAATTGCAATGTTTTGTCCAGTACAGTCTGGTTTTGATTTTGATTATCAGTCATAGAAGTCCCTTGCTTAAACATTCCAACACAAGTACATGTTTCTGATATTTTAATATTTGTAAATTTATTAAGTCGAACTTTCAGAGATAGTACCCCGTGTCTAGCTGGCATCTTCACACATGTTCAGCTAGCCAGGTATGCAGCACTGCATATCAATGAAGTGCAATGGGATCGAGTATGTCAAGCAGTGATATATAAATACAAGAGTAATGTGCACAACGTGGTGCAAGTTGCTGAATTTGGATTTAAACACCTCGTTCGCAGTGCATGTGGCAGCCAAGACACGCTTAGGCTTACTTTATAATAAGGTTAATTAGTGAGGGTTTTACGCAAACTGTTCGAAGGCTTTGCTCGTTCATAAATACAAAATGCATTTCATGAGGAAGGCACCTTAGAGGAAAATCTGGTTTAATTCGAAAATAGCTTTTAAATCTGGACAAGAAAAGACACTCACCGATTAACTTTGTGTTTATTTTAAGATTCTCATCAATTTTTATTAAGGTATTTTACTCAGAAGAATAACTTGATGGAATTTTCATTATTTTATCTAGTACTACATTCTGCATCTTGTAACATCCATTCTGCAAAATCCGAGTCTGCAGTCTGCAAAATAGTACATCCGCTAATTAGTAGGCACTTCTGTGGTATCAAAATATTCATTACCAGGTAGGACAACATAAAGTAAAGGTGTCTTGAAACTTTGTGAACAAACAAACTTACTGGAGCAAATTAGTTGGACACCAAACTGGCATAATTTTTGGCCATAAATTAATAGTGCTCTATAATGCTTTTTGACATTTTCATGCAGTATGATAAATAGGCAGGGTACTGTTAAAATCTACAAAGACCAGGTTAACTGTAGGTCGTATGACAGTTTAGAGTGAAGAATACCCAATTATAGCTGCATGGTTGCAATCGCCAGTTTATTTTGTGGGTATACACAAAAAGTGCATTTATTTTCATATGTTGTGGTTTATGTGTTGAGTATACCTAACTAGTTACATTGTAATAATTAACAGAATATTTGATTTTTGTAGGACTTTTGAGATTTTATAGTAATAGGACATTCGTAAACACCTTTATTGATTTCCTGCATTCTGATTGGCTGAAAACCATATGGCATTTGAGACTGCATGGTCTTTGGACAGTTAGGAGAATTACTTCAGTGAAATTTATGAATATCCACTCATTTAGTATACTGTGCATTTTGCTGTGCCCGTGCTGGGTTACCATAGCAACATAAATCATAATAATATCTGAGTAAGGATAACCTATCTAGCTAGCTCTACACAAGTTCCCATAATGCCTAAAGCGTGGGTCACACTACAGCGATTTGGGATGGGATTACAGTCCAATGTTCGTTTTTGAGTTTTAGTTAAAATCTCAGTTCTCCATCTCTGCATGGTCGGAAAGAACCAAAACTTTGCCACTTTGTGTAAATATATGATTTGTATCACATGACTATGAAAAAGAAATGTATACTAGTACCTCTGATACAAATCAAATATTTACACAGGTTGGCAAATTTTTGGTTCCCTCTGACCAGAGATGGAGAATATTCTAACTAAAACTAAAAAAATTGGACCTTAATCTGATCTAAAACTAAAAAATTGGACCGTTATCTGATCCAAAATCGCTGCAGTGTGACCTGCGCCTAACACCAGGTACTGTGAACAAGCATTTGGACTGTGTACAGCTAGCCTCCCTGTAGCTCTTAAATATGTTCCGAAGCATGTATAATACACACATACATACTATATACTTGTAAAGCACTGCTTCATTGAGATCCTAGTGCTAAGAACAATACTTGTAACCAAAAACACAAACACAGCGATCATTAGTCATGGATCATTAATCTTACACATACTGTAGCATCCCACAAATGGATGCTAGCTCAACTATATTTTGGTCACAGTATGCAGTACAGTTAATCCACCTCTACGTTGGAGTGGTGAAGCAAAAATGACTTTGGTCTCTTTGATGCTAGTGAAGCCAGCCTGGGGCCTGTGGTACATTTTAACTGTATGACATGCATAACCACAGTATACACAGGGTATACTGACAGTGCCAGGTCTTATAGGTTTGAACCAATTCTACCAACAGTGAAACAACATTACCAAGCTAGCATAGTAGCATGATTGCAATTAAACACACTTTCAAAATTACTGCCACAATAATTCTCTTACAAAAAGGCTAAAGACAACTTAATCACCACCCCTGACCTGGGTCTTCAACGCATGTTTGTCAACCTGCTGTCAAAATGTCAGTGGTAGATGAATGCTACATATCACCCTAGTACAGCACACTGTAACAGTACAGTACTGCATATTTACTGTACCCACTGGTTCACTAGATTGAAGGTTTGCTAGACTGAAGATCCCCTTGGACAAAAATCTACTACAGCGTAGAGGTAGGGTTAGGCCTAGTAGAGTTAGGATTTGGGTTAGATGCACAATAGGTTTAGGATAAGACTTAGGATTATCATGGGGTAGGATTAGGGCTTGGGTAAGGGTTGTGGTTAGGGTTAGGGTTAGGATTAAGTTTAGAGTTAGGGTCTTCGGTCTAGTGAACCTTTGATCTAACGAACCCTGCATGTATAATATTGTTCTCAAAAATTAGCAAAAGCTGACAAGCAAATCACTGCAGAGTATCGGTACAGACCTGTAGTTCAAAATGTTGTCTGTCGTTGATGGCTAGTTCATGCTAGTTTTATGTTGTTATATATGGCCAAAAAGTACAAGGGAGAATTAAAACTTGATCTTTTAAATTTTGTCTAAGAAGTTACTTTTAGGTGTCTTTTTATGCATATTTGTGATGGTGTTTATGAATGGGGATGAATAGGGTGCCTGGTCTGAAATATGATGAGACTGGGCACTCTTGATCCTAATTGAAAATTGATTGTAGAAACATCAGCAGTTGTGGCAATAATGTATGTGTATATAGTTTATATATAGGTTATACATGTTATATGTGAGGCCAGTTTTCTTAATAAGGACTAATTCTTAATGTACACAACTTAGGAAGGGCTGAGGTACAGCCTGAAATACTTTGTACTTTACTGATTTATATTATACAGTTGGAAATAACTATTGCATATTTGTGTTATACTTTCAATTATTTCTGTTTCCAGCACTTAACTGCAATGAAACCAGTGGTGGCTGCGGAGAAAATGCATTATGTTTCAATACCACAAATGGTTTTCAATGCTCCTGTAAGGCAGGCTTTTCTCCTGAGGGCTTTTTCCAACCTATGGAATCAAGTTGTGCTGGTAAATTTCACTTATTTGTGTCAAGAATGTGTAGTTTATGTACTTGTTGTCATGTTGGGTGTGGAATCATGGTCCACAAATGTTTTGTTTTCTTTTCATGGAAAAAGCACAGAACAAGAGTTATGCTAAACATGTAAAATAGTATATGTTACAGAAAATTGAACAGATATATATATATATGTATATATATATCTCAATCTCCTTCGCCCCTGCTTACCTCCTATATCTCAATACTTACGGTTCACTGGATTCAATGAATAGGTATCAAATAATCCCAAATTAGGTATAGGTTTGTTATTTGAATACTCAAGTTTATAAAGTTGTGGTTCGATTGATGAGATGACCAGTGCATGTAAATTATCTCAAATCTTCCCTCCATCAAATAAACATAAACATTCAGGTTTGTAATTCACTGGAGAACTGTCATTCACCATGTGACTAGCACTGTATGTAGTACACTGTATACGGTCTTCAGAGCTAAGAATCATAGCTTTGTTCTGTAATTCCTTTATTGAAAAAAAAGTGTTCTACTTTATGTATCAAAGATTATAGCAACAGTATCTTATCTTTCCTTGAAGTGTCATTGAGTTCCAGTAATTGTTGTACTTTATGTGCTAAGTCAAAATAAATAATATTGTAAGGACCATTGAATGGCAAGTATACCACGGAAGAGAATTGCTTGTGAGTACAGTTACGAAGCATATCAAGGCCCAACTTCATTTAAATTTGAAAGCTTGCAACTTCTTAGTTTAAAATGCAGTTTACTTCATCCCATCACGCTGTTACAGTTATACAAGAATATTTAATCAATTTTGAAATCAGTGGTAATAGAAATGTTCATGTTGTGATTACTTTTCACAGATATTAATGAATGTGAGACTGTTACATCACATGAATGTGTCAACCAAGCAGCTTGTGAAAATACTGGTGGATCCTACAACTGTACATGTCCTGCTGGTTACTATGAAAATGGACTGAAGGAAAGTGGTAGACAAGACTGTAAAGGTAACAGTTTACTCTAGGGTTCCCAACCTGTCAGTCAAGATTGACTGGTAGATTGCTGACTGATTCCTAGCAGATCACAAGAACCAAGTTAACATTTGGGGAATGAAGTTTTGGTATTTAAACATTGTTTGGTGAAAGTGTAAACCCAAAAAATGCTCTCTCAAGGTCCAGAATGTGAAGGTTCAGCTTATAAAGGTCTTCTATTTTAGGCAATCCAGGATACATTTTGGTCAGTTTGTTTTCCTTTTTAGGCCATCTGGGATACATTTTGGCCACCTTTTTTTTTTTTTTCTTGGCTTTGTTTCACCCCAACTGATGGTAAGATTGTGCTTAGGGGAGACGTCCAAAATACCTATGTTCATTTGAGTCCAGTTTTGTTCAAATGTAATGATGCGTGCCCATCTACTTCCAGGAACGAATATGCACCCTTTTGAACGCACCGCCGAGAAGAAAAACGTTCAAATGTGTTCACCATATGAGGGAGGATTTAAATCCTCTTAGCAACACAATAGCCGTGCATAACAATGGGAACAAAAGAGTATCAATCTGCTCTGGGAGCTCAGTATATCTTTTGCTGAGTGATGTTATTTTCGTTCAGTTTCGTTCGTTTGCATTTTTTGAGTTCTGTTACGATAGATAGTGAGTATTCTTTCAGTGGCATGTGCAATTTCCGTTCTTCGTCAGTAGTTTCATTATGCTTCATACTTTTGAGTTCTATTCCGTTTGGCATGGTTCTGTTACGTTCGCATGAGTGCATCTTCGTTCTGTTACGTTCGTTCATTCTAACCTTGCTCATGACTTAAAACATGTTGATTGATACTTCATATTTTCGTATATGAGTATTTTACTTTCTTTTATTCAACTGCAATGTTGTTTTCTTCTTTTGCATACAAGCATGATTTTTGCTACTAGGACCCATTTTGTCATAAGGCCATGTACCGTGTGGTCTCGGCGGTTGATACACCGCTGGTCGAAAAATAGGCTGCAGTACAGTTCAGAATAAAATGGACGTTAGTAGCGTTAAGCGTTAGAAAGTTCCATTTGCTAACGACAGTTGCGTTAACATTGATTGAACCTGTGGTAACGCAATTATCGATACTTCCGTTACCAGCGTGAATCGTTGCTAGCGTTATGCCTTTCCGCACCTGCAGTCTTCCCTCCAAGTAACGATCCCATCGCTAATTGCATTAGAAGAAACATGGTACACGGATTGCATCGGCTTTTTCACATATTGTACATCGAAAACGGTACGGCAACGTTGTTAGCGCTACTTGGGATAGCAGCGCTAGGTTTGCATAGATCGTGCGGCCCGGCCGCGAGCCAGCAACTGGCTACATCACTAGCACTTAAGGTTTCTTACCTTCAGAATTTTTTGCATGTTCGAAAATATTATTGCGCGTTTGAAAACTTCATGATTCTTTTGATAAGTAGTGGAAGAACATAAAACTGCTATTTACTTCCAGAAATCTCCATCATTAAGGAAAAAAATAGTCCTATGGGACATTCGTTGCAAAAGTCATCTAGAATATTCGGAAATTTTTTTGGCATGATCGAAAATATTTTTGCCACTTTAAAAACTTAATGAATCTTTTGATAAATAACGGAAGAACATAAAACTGCTATCTGCTTTCCCAAATCACCGTCATTAAAAAGAAAATATTGGACGTGTTAAAAATCATTTAAAATATTCAAAAATGTTTTGGAAATTTCTTGGTAAGTCCTGAAATATTTTTGCCCGTTTAAAAGCTTCATGCACCTTTTGATTAATAATGGAATTACACATATAACTGATGTGTACTTCCGAAAATCGCCTTCATTAATAAGAAAAGAATTGGACATTTGTTTAAATCATTTGGGACACTCAAAAATGTGTTCGCACCTTCAGAATTTTTTTGCATGTTCGAAAATATAATTGCGTGTTTGAAAACCTCATGAATCTTTTGATAAATAGTGGAAGAACATAAAACTGCAATTTACTTCCGGAAATCTCCGTCATCAAAAAAAAAAAAAATAGTCCTATCGGAGATCTGTTAGAAGTCATCTAGGATATTCGAAAATATTTGGGAAATTTCTTGGCATGTTCGAAAATAATTTTGTGCGTTTAGAAACTTAATGAATCTTCTGATAAATAACGGAAGAACATAAAACTGCAATATACTTCTGAAAATCTCCGCCATTAATAAGAAAGTATCGGACATTTGTTAGAAATTCCCTAAAATACTCAAAAAATGTTTCTAACCTTCGGAAATTTTTTGCATGTTTGAAAATATTATTGCGTGTTTGAAAACTTCATGAATCTTTTGATAAATAGTGGAAGTACATAAAACTGCAATTTACTTCCGAAGACCTCCGTCATCCTAAAAAAAAAGTCCTGTCGGACATTTGTTAAAAGTCATCTAGAATATTTGAAAATATTTCAGAAATTTCTTGGCATGTTCGAAAATATTTTTGCGCGTTTAAAGCCTGAATGAATCTTTTGATAAATAAGGGAAGAACATAAAACTGCAATTTACTTCTGAAAATCTCTGCCATTAATAAGAATGTATGGGACATTGGTTGAAAATCATCTAGAGTACTCGAAATGTTTCGGAATTTTCTTGGCAAGTTCGAAATTATTTTTCGCGCAGTAAAACTATTTATAAATATATAGTAAACGCTGTAGACCAAAATGTTTCTTAACTCATATCCACCCTCTCCCACTGACTGCTCGAATTTGTCGAATGGGGGTTATTTTCCAAAATTTCTATTGAAATCACAAAAAATGATGCTCAGGTTATGGGATTAAGGTAAAAAAGTGAAATTTTCCTCATTCATCTGGGAAAAAATCACCCCACCGTAATGTTGTATTGACCATTTATTTGAATAATATGAAGTCGCTAAAGCTAAGGTCAAATTCCCGGTGCTGAAGAGACAGTTTTGGATAGGCAGCAATGACATCGCAAAACAGCAGAATATTTTACCACTGAAGCACACATGGGATGCTTTTTGTGTACCTGTAAAATTCAAATCGCACATTATTTGGGGTACAAGCTGAAAAATTTCGCCCCCGAAGCAAACACTTTTCACCCTAAAGGCAGCTCCTCCCCTTCTCTCCGTGTTTGCTATATTTTCTCGCTAGAATAACAAGACTGAAATTTCTCAGTCTGACTGATGTTTGAGAGTATAGGAAGATAGGATGAGAGTCGGGTTCACTAGATCGAAGGTTTTAACTCAAAACATAATTCCTAACCGTGCACCTAACTCTTAATCCAAACTCTAATGCTACTTGAGGCTAATCCTTCTTCTTATCCTCAACCTAATTCTGTTTCTTACTGGCATCCATTCCCTACCGCTAACCCGAAGTAGACTAGATTTATAGTCCAGTGATCTTTGATCTAGTGAACTTTTGGGTTAGTGAGCATCCCCGATGGAGAGTCATGGATGATATAATACCATTCAATTCACTGTAAATAAGATTTGAATCTTACCCGTTGTATGAAATAGGGCATCTTAGCTCCAAAGGAAATAATAATCCAATTAAATTCCAAAGAGAGAGTAGAAAACCTCACAAAGAGAGAGGAAAGTCGCAGCCTGTTTCGGAACCAACTGAGGAGTCGTCCAGTACCCCACACAAGTGGTTTTAGTACAATACCCTTTCCCTTATTTCACCACCCGCCACCCCCATCCCCAGGCTTAGCCACGCCTTAATGCCCAATCCTCCAACAACCGCCTGGTTTAATCAAAACGTAGGTGGCTTCGGCCCTCGGGCATCCTTGAAGCCATTGATTAGCTAGACAAACCCTTTGATAATACCTGTTTTGTTTATATTAAGACAGGCGACAGGCCTTTCAAGAATGAGTTAATTTGCATGATTTTCACAATTCAGTGAAATAATATTATCACATGATTTTCTAGAGTCTCTCCCTTTTATTATTTTAGATCCCATCAACTGACTGCCCCTACTTTTCTGCGATCCCCCTTCCCCAGCTTCTCGCATTTGAACACGGTATGTAGGCCTCCATAGCCTACCCTGCACATACATTCTTCTTAATTAAAGCCTGCAAATTTTAATTTCTAAGTACAGTAGACCAAGTCGGTAGGTTTGCTGGTTTGTGAAAGAAGTAGCCTATGTCATTGTCCGGAAGTAAAAACTGCTCAGGAATGATACAGAAAACAGTAGCCCACAAGTTCAAACTTTCGAGCTACCGAGCCACACACTGAAGGTTATCGCAATATTAACGTTGCAGAGGAAAGTATGATTTCACACACTGAATCTATGTGCGAAGTTGGTCCCTGTGAATTTTACTGTAGCCGCGCCCATTCAGGAAGATCTATTCTACATGAACGGGCCTGCCGCAGCATGTACCAAAATGTTTTTGAGTGAAGCACTTCCACAAGCCAAACTCATTTCTTCCTAGACTTTGACTGTACAACCATTTAACTAGTACCTCGCTAACCTACTCTATGGTCCATCCGGACCAACTGCCTTAAATTCTGGTAATTCGGCAGTTCAGATTTTTACTTCTAAAATGCAGGTGTTGTTAATGTTGCAACATTGATACTGTTAGTACTTAAATGTTCATTTTCGTATCCAACTTGTCTTACAGTACGATTGCAAAATTTCTTGATTTAGAATGACAAAAGTGGAAGTTCAGATCACGCAGATCTTACGTGTCAGGTGGCCGTTCACCTTGTACGTAAAAGGTTACAAGGGTCACACTGTCCAACAGCCAATGAAAATTGTGTATTTCGGGATGCATTATGCAGGAATTTTCCAACTTTCGTGGAATTATGGTCAACATATCACACACACACACATATAATAATGTGTCAAAGTTGGTAAATGTAAAAGGACCAACAACCCATACTGTAAGCTAATACACAACTAAACTGCACGGGACCGTACATATCACATTAATGTAGCGAACAGCAGGCCTGTGCATTCATATAGGGAGTTTTACAGTGTATTCAAGCCAACTGGATTGAACTCAAAGCCCTGTGAACAATGTGTCGGGACCATAGAGCAGGATACAGGAACCTATATCCTGCCCTACGGTCAGGACGGAGAGCGTAGACGGGTAGTTTTAATTAAAAAGAAACCTTGGCCTACAGCAAAAGCATTTGAAAGAAAATACTTCAGGCAAATTGGGCTTTGTTTTAGAACAGTCTTTACACTTTGTTCCTGATACATGCTTTGGTTTGCTTTTACCTTTTTTGTAAACATACAACGGGGCCATGGTTGTTACTGCGGGCCCGAGTCGCATCTAACACTAAAAGTTGTCAAAATTTTCACAGTCCCAGCACATGTTCTAGGGCGAAGAGTACCATTGGAAATTTGTACTTTGGATTTATACAAAATTTCTACAGAATTTATTTGGATTTACAAGCGCTCTGAGCGCTGCTGGCTCAACTCTGCAGTCTAGTCCCTACGGTAAGAAATCTCAATTAGAAACTTCTAGTGAAGTCTAAAGTATGCTGACTACACAAACCCCCTTCCTGCAATTTTTTCTGCCCGTGGAGGGGCGGGGGGGGGACGGACGGGGGTGTTGCATTCAAGTCCATGGAATTTCTAACTTCAGCAAATCATTGCTGGTCAAATCCTATGCAAGATTTTAGCAGATTATTGTATGCTTCATCGGATTGGACTTGAGTGCTCGTTAAAAAGGGAAAAAAGAAAATTATTTCAGTTAGCCAGAAACTTTCATTCACTGTTGTGTTGTGTTTAAGGGGATGTTTTTCCGTTTTGTGTAACTACATTAACGGTCAATTTTTACTATATTATCGGTTAGTTATACATTATGGGTTAGCTTTTACTACATTATCAGTTTAGTGATACATTATCGGTCAATTACTACATTATCAGTTGTAACAACGTACCTATATAGCAGCGAACAGTGCAGCATGGGAAACTGTACAGTACAGGTTCCTCGCACCTTCCAGGAAAGTTGTGTCTATGTTGTATGCAAATGAGCATGGGTGTACATTGGGCCAGCGCCCAGTCACACGATCAGTTTTGATGTACCAGTACTTACATGTTGCCGTGTTCCGGCAGTACAGTGAAACTGCATGGTGTTTTGCCACGACGTCCATAATCGCATTATGTTAACAGAGGCATGCAAGGCCGGGCCTGGCCATTAGCTCACTGCATAACTGGGGGAACTTTACAGATGTGTGTCGCTCGCTCGTTTCGGGAAGCAGGAGGCCCTTCCTCGATTTAAACTGTAGTTAAACATTAAGTTAACCGTTTTTCCCATATCAAGTTTTGCGTGAAATCGTAACTCTTTTGGTACGTTCCACATTTTTTGGTTTCGATGATAAGAGAAACCTATGCAGTCATGATGGCGTGTGTATGTATGCGTGTATGTGCGTGTGTATGTGTGTGTGTATGTGTGTGTATGTGTGTGTGTTTGTGACACTTTGCTCGTTAACACGATATCTCAAGAAGGGAAACTCTGACAGTTTTCAAACTTGGTACATAGATGCCCTATATTGAGAGGAAGAACCCTATTGTTTTTGGTAGGGGTCAAAGGTCACCTGGGGTCACCAGGGGTCAAACTCTGAAAACCTTGTTAACACAATATCTCGAGGTAGGAAGCTTGGATGAATTTCATACTTTGTGTGTAGATGCGTTATTGTAAGAGAAAGAACCCTATCATTTTTGGTGGAGGTGAAAAGTCATCTGGGGTCACCGGGGGTCAGACCCTGAAAACCTTGTTAACACGATATCTCAAGAAGGGAAGCTCTGACAGTTCTCAAACTTGGTACATAGATGCACCATATTGAGAGAAAGAACCCTATTGTTTTTGGTAGGGGTCAAAGGTCACCTGGGGTCACCGGGGGTCAAACTCTGAAAACCTTGTTAACACAATATCTCGAGGTAGGAAGCTTGGATGAATTTCATACTTTGTGTGTAGATGCGTTATGGTAAGAGAAAGAACCCTATCATTTTTGGTGGAGGTGAAAAGTCATCTGGGGTCACCGGGGGTCAGACCCTGAAAACCTTGTTAACACGATATCTCAAGAAGGGAAGCTCTGACAGTTCTCAAACTTGGTACATAGATGCACCATATTGAGAGGAAGAACCCTATTGTTTTTGGTAGGGGTCAAAGGTCACCTGGGGTCACGGGGGTCAAACTCTGAAAACCTTGTTAACACAATATCTCGAGGTAGGAAGCTTGGATGAATTTCATACTTTGTGTGTAGATGCGTTATGGTAAGAGGAAGAACCCTATCATTTTTGGTGGAGGTGAAAGGTCATCTGGGGTCACCGGGGGTCAGACCCTGAAAACCTTGTTAACACGATATCTCAAGAAGGAAAGCTCTGACAGTTCTCAAACTTGGTACATAGATGCCCCATATTGAGAGGAAGAACCCTATTGTTTTTGGTAGGGGTCAAAGGTCACCTGGGGTCACCGGGGGTCAAACTCTGAAAACCTTGTTAACACAATATCTCGAGGTAGGAAGCTTGGATGAATTTCATACTTTGTGTGTAGATGCGTTATGGTAAGAGAAAGAACCCTATCATTTTTGGTGGAGATGAAAAGTCATCTGGGGTCACCGGGGGTCAGACCCTGAAAACCTTGTTAACACGATATCTCAAGAAGGGAAGCTCTGACAGTTCTCAAACTTGGTACATAGATGCACCATATTGAGAGGAAGAACCCTATTGTTTTTGGTAGGGGTCAAAGGTCACCTGGGGTCACTGGGGGTCAAACTCTGAAAACCTTGTTAACACAATATCTCGAGGTAGGAAGCTTGGATGAATTTCATACTTTGTGTGTAGATGCGTTATGGTAAGAGAAAGAACCCTATCATTTTTGGTGGAGGTGAAAAGTCATCTGGGGTCACCGGGGGTCAGACCCTGAAAACCTTGTTAACACTATGCCTCGATGTAGAAAGCTTGGATAAATTTCATACTTTGTATGTAGATGCCTTATAGTAAGAGGAAGAATCCTATTATTTTTGGTGGGGTTCAAAGGTCATCTGGGGTCACTGGGGGTCAAACCCTCAAAACCTTGTTAACACAATATCTCGATGTAGGAAGCTTGGATAAATTTGATACTTTGTATGTAGATGCCTTATAGTAAGAGGAAGAATCTCATCATTTTTGGTGGAGGTCAAAGGTCATTTGGGGTCACTGGGGGTTAAGCTCTGAAAATCTTGTTAACACGATATCTCCACATATGAAGCTTGGATAGATTTCATACATGGTAAATTGATGTGTTATAGGGAGAAGCTGTACCCCACTGTTTTTGGCGGAGTTCAAAGGTCGTCTAGGGTGGCTGAGGGTCAAACACTGAAAACCATGTTAACACAATATCTCAAGGGAGAAAGCTTGGATAGATTTTATACATAGTATGTGGATGCATTGTGGTGAGAATATGAACGCAATCATTTTTAGTGGAGGTCAAAGGTCATCTTGGGTCAACATGGGCCAAACACTGAAAAGCTTGTTAACACGTATCTGCAGGTAGGAAGCTTGGATAGATTTCATACTAACAGTACTATGTGGATGTGTTATGTTGAAAAGATGGACCCTATTGTTTTTGGTGGAGGTCAAAGGTCATCTGGGGTCACCAGAGGTAAAAAAAGCAAAACGTCCCAAGAATTCCCAAGAGTTTTATATGGGTTCAGCAGAGGTCAAAGAGCAAAATTTTCCAAGATTTCCTAAGATCGTCACCTGGGGTCACCAGAGGTCAAACTGTAAGAATTCCCAAAATTAAATAGGAACAGAAAACTGTATTTTTCCAACATGTTAAGATAGCATTTGACCATTGACTGAAAGATATGGGACATCATGGCATTATTTGGAATAGAACATATATCATCGAAACCTCAATGCATTTTTGCATTCTGGTTCATTCAAAACTTAACAAAATCAATCCATAATTGCAAAGAGATTTTCGAAAGTAAATGGCGGCCCTTTCTTTCCTCTTTTTTTTTTTTATAAAACACTCATAGAGTTGCAGTTAACTGATATTATTTTCAAAGGTCAGGCAATAAATAATTTTTTTTTGAACATGAAGACTATTTTCGAACGTTTGAAAAAATATTCCGTTACGGAAAGGATTTTCAAACGCACTAGAATATTTACAAATGTCCGGAAATATTTTCCACGTAAGGTATGAAAACATTTGGAACGTACCTGCCACATTTTTTCATTCAAAACTTACGAAATTAGAAAGAGATTTTCGAAAGTAAATGGTGGCCCTTCCGTTTTTCTTTTTTAAAAAACACTCATGAAGTTGCAGGCTAACTAATATAATTTTGAAAGGGTCACGCAATAAATATTTTTTTTTTGAACATGAAAAGATTTTTTGGAAGTTTGAAAAATAAAAATGTTCCGTTACAGGAAGATTCATTAAGTTTCAGGCTAACTGATACCGGTTTTAAAGGTGCCGCAATTAGTAATTGTTTGGGTATGTGCAAAATTTTTTGAACATGTAACAAAAATACAAAAAGGATTTGTAAAAGCCCAAGCATATTTTCGAATGTGAGGAAATATTTTTGATTTTTGAAAGTAAATGGCAGATGACCATACTCTCCACGGAAGGTACGAAAGCATGTCGAACATTCCAAACTTTTTATTTCCAAACTTATAAAATTCATTCATAATTGCAAAGAGATTGTTGAAAGTAAATGGCGGCCCTCCCATTTGATTTCTTTGTTTATAAAAGAGTCATGAAAGTTTTAGACTGATGTAATTTCCAAAGAGTAACACAGATAAATTTTTCTCCGTTTTTGAAGGTGCCAAAATTTTATTGAACGTTTGAAAAAAAAAGTTCCGTGTACGGAAAGGATTAGCAAAGGCGCAAACATGCAGAAATATTTGCAAGTGAAGGTACGAAAGCATTTGCAACGTTCCACATTTATTCTTCTGAAACTTTCGAATTGTATTCATAATTGCAAAAAGAAACTCAAAAGTAAGTTGCGGCCTACCCTTTTTTCTATCTTTGTATATTAAATAAAAACTCATGAAGTTCCAGGCTAACTTATATAGTTTTCAGAGGTCACGCCATTATCATTTTTTTAAACATGCGAAAATGTTTTTGAACATTTGAAAAAATTGTTCTGTTATGGGAAGGATTTGCAAGCACTAAAACTATTTCCGAACGTGCGAAAATATTTTCCACGGAAGGTACGGAAGCATGTAGATTGTAGAGCGTTCCAGATTTTTACTTTTCAAACCTACAATTCATAATTTCAAAGAGATTTCCGAAAGTAAAGGCCTGCACTCCCTTTTTCTTTCTTTGTTTATAAAAGACTCATGAAGTTCTAGACTGATGTAATTTCCAAAAGCTGATGCAGGTGATAAATTTTTCCATTTTTTTTTTTGGAAGGTGCAAAAATTTTTCGCACATTTAAAAAATTTTTGTGCAGGTTTAAAAAAAAACGTCCCATTATACGGGAAGGATTAAAAATTTTTGTTAGGGGAAGGATAAGCAAAGGCGCAAGAATGTATCCGAACAGGCAGAAATATTTATGACTGAATGTACGAAAGCTTTTGCAACATTCCAGATTTTTTCTTTCAAAACTTACGAATTGTCTTCATAATTGCAAAGAGAAACTAGAAATTAAATGGCGGTCCTCCTTTTTTCTTTCTTTGTATATAAAAAAGTCATGAACGTTCAGGCTAACTAAATATAATTTTGTGGGAAACATTCGAGTTTCATTTTAACGTATAAAAACAAAACATTAAAAAGATAAAGAAATTCATACTGCTTAACAAGCTAATATCTAAAAGAGAAAGAAAATTGAAAAGAAAATCAGATTAAAGAAAGACACACACACGGAATTTGATTTTGGTGCTGTGGAGGGAAAGGGAGACATAAGTCAAGCTCCTGTGAACACACAAGTCTGCATCCGCCCGAATAGGCAAAAACAAGTTTGGATGACTTAGCGAAATGCGCAAAATAGTTCCGAACATGTAAAAAGTTGCTGAAGGTATGAAATTTTTGAATGCTCCAGATGATTTTTAATTCCGTTTTCAATAAATTGATTGCATTGATTAGAGAAATGAATTTAAATGCAGTCCATATTCATGCAAAGGTCAAGTGGGATTTTTTCGGTCTTTAGCTAACACGTGGTGGAAAGAGAATTTCTCATAATCTAATTTTATTTGTATTTACACAAACTTAACCTCTGGAACATGTATAGTATTGTGAAGCTCAGACTAGACTGTAATGTGGATGAGGGTACTGTAATCAAGTGGATAAGAATTTAAAATTCGTGATAAAAAGATTCCTTCTTAGCTTAATATGCCATGGCCTTTAAGCAAGATTCTCTATCTCAATTGCTTAATTCTTTCCACCCAGATTTTAAATGGAGATCTATGAAGCAACTTGTCCTTAATAGGGATTGCATAGTTGTCTTGCATTCATGTGTGGAGGGGCTGTCTAAAGCTTGTAGTAAGGCTTTCACTGACTGTCGTTATGATATATATGGTAGCCCTATTAGAATTTGTCTCGACATTAACACCTTATTAACTAGGTCCCAAGTGTGTTGGGTAAGTCTGAAGGTATAATGTGTATTAATTTAGTAGGAAAAACTGCATATAACAACAAGAAGGCAATCTACTCCCAAATCAGGGAGTTTTGGGAAATCCATGGAGTTGCAAATCTCACCTCCTTCATCTTCTCTACATACTTGTGTTTAATGAAATTTCCAAATATACTGATAATCAGATAATGACAAATGATTAGCTGTATGAATCTGAATTTTGATCTCGATCCTTAGCAACCAAAAAGGCACCATTAAAACCAATCTTAAAATTCTGTACTGTCATGTGGTTCAGAATGACCTATTCTAACATTCCGATACACAAATAATGGGGAAAAAAAAAAAAAAAATCAATTTTGACCCATTAGTTATGCATGCAAATGTTTTCACTGTCAGGTACTAACCCACCAAGTTTAAACTTGATAGAAGTTTATATTGTTTAGGAGGAGTTATAGCGAGGCTGCAAAATTTTGGCAAATTTGAAACAGTCAATTGAACCATTAGATGTGTAGAGAAAAGTCATTAGTGTAGACAGAAAGTTATGAAACCGTACCACATGGGCGTCAATCCTGGGGGGGATGGGGGGGACACATCCCCCCCACATTTCGATGGGTGGGGGACACAATATCAAATGTCCCCCCCCACACTTCGTAAAGAGTAGTGTCGTGGCTCTATTTGACTGGCTTTTTGAGTGGCATGTAGGTTTGTTGAAAGTGTCTCGATGCAGATTTTGAATGCAGATTTTGTCAGGGAAATCTGATTTAATGAAAACTTTCAGCGCGCTTCGCGCACATGCGTCACAGTTTGCATGCCATCTGATGACCATTAAAAAGGTGATTATACAAGGAACTATTCTGATCACAACACTTTCTGAAAACAGAGATACATCTGCAAACATCTGTATAGGGGCCCCTAATCAATATGGGATCCTTCAATCTAATTTGTAAGCATGATGTGGAAGGTCGAAACTTTAAAGCACGTTGTTGCCCTTATACATTTTTGGTTTCGATGATAAGAGAAACCTATGCAGTCACGATGGCGTGTGTATGTATGTGTGTGTGTGCGTGTGTGTGTGCATGTGTGTGTGTGTTTGTGACACTTTGCTCGTTAACACGATATCTCAAGAAGGGAAACTCTGACAGTTTTCAAACTTGGTACATAGATGCCCCATATTGAGAGGAAGAACCCTACTGTTTTTGGTAGGGGTCAAAGGTCACCTGGGGTCACCAGGGGTCAAACTCTGAAAACCTTGTTAACACAATATCTCGAGGTAGGAAGCTTGGATGAATTTCATACTTTGTATGTAGATGCCTTATGGTAATAGGAAGAACCCTATCATTTTTGGTGGAGGTGAAAGGTCATCTGGGGTCACCAGAGGTCAGACCCTGAAAACTTCGTTAACACGATATCTCAAGAAGGGAAGCTCTGACAGTTCTCAAACTTGGTACGTAGATGAACCATATTGAGAGGAAGAACCCTATTGTTTTTGGTAGGGGTCAAAGGTCACCTGGGGTCACCGGGGGTCAAACTCTGAAAACCTTGTTAACACAATATCTCGAGGTAGGAAGCTTGGATGAATTTCATACTTTGTTTGTAGATGCGTTATGGTAAGAGAAAGAACCCTATCATTTTTGGTGGAGATGAAAAGTCATCTGGGGTCACCGGGGGTCAGACCCTGAAAACCTTGTTAACACGATATCTCAAGAAGGGAAGCTCTGACAGTTCTCAAACTTGGTACATAGATGCACCATATTGAGAGAAAGAACCCTATCATTTTTGGTGGAGGTGAAAAGTCATCTGGGGTCACCGGGGGTCAGACCCTGAAAACCTTGTTAACACTAAGCCTCGAGGTAGGAAGCTTGGATGAATTTCATACTTTGTGTGTAGATGCCTTATGGTAAGAGAAAGAACCCTATCATTTTTGGTGGAGGTGAAAGGTCATCTGGGGTCACCGGGGGTCAAACCCTGAAAACCTTGTTAACACGATGCCTCGATGTAGAAAGCTTGGATAAATTTCATACTTTGTATGTAGATGCCTTATAGTAAGAGGAAGAATCCTATTATTTTTGGTGGGGTTCAAAGGTCATCTGGGGTCACTGGGTGTCAAACCCTCAAAACCTTGTTAACACAATATCTTGATGTAGGAAGCTTGGATAAATTTGATACTTTGTATGTAGATGCCTTACAATAAGAGGAAGGATCTCACCATTTTTGGTGGAGGTCAAAGGTCATTTGGGGTCACTGGGGGTTAAGCTCTGAAAATCTTGTTAACACGATATCTCCATGTATGAAGCTTGGATAGATTTCATACTTGGTAAATTGATGTGTTATAGTGAGAAGATGTACCCCACTGTTTTTGGTGGAGTTCAAAGGTCATCTAGGATGGCTGAGGGTCAAACACTGAAAACCTTGTTAACACAATATCTCAAGGAAGATTTTATACGTAGTATGTGGATGCATTGTGGTGAGAATATGAATGCAATCATTTTTGGAGGAGGTCAAAGGTCATCTTGGGTCAACGTGGGCCAAACACTGAAAAGCTTGTTAACACGTATCTCCAGGTAGGAAGCTTGGATAGATTTCATACTTTACTATGTGGATGTGTAACGGCGAAAAGATGGACCCTGTTGTCTTTGGTGGAGGTCAAACGTCTTTTGGGGTCACCAGAGGTAAAAAAGCAAAATTTCCCAAGAATTCCCAAGAGTTTTATATGGGTTCAGCAGAGGTCAAAGAGCAAAATTTTCCAAGATTTCCAAAGATCGTCATCTGGGGTCACCAGAGGTCAAACTGCAAATTTCCCAAGAATTCCCAAAATTAAATAGGAACACAAAACTGTATTTTCCAACATGTTAAGATAGGATTTGACCATTGACTGAAAGATATGGGACATCATGGCATTATTTGGAATAGAACATGTATCATCGAAACCTCAATGCATTTTTGCATTCTGGTTTAAAAACTTTTACCGAGCGCTTCACGCGAAGCCATTATCGGTATGGATGGTGATTGCTAATACACTTACGAAGAAAAAGCTGAAACGCACTTGTTAGTCCTTCACACCTTTTGCTACACCTATCAGGGAGGTCTAACATCACCTTACTGCGCCTATTCTCTCCCTCCTGCCTATTCTTCATTGCTGGAAGCTGTTCGTCTGGATTTTCGTTCAAAATTAGTAAAAATACAGTAGATGTAAAGTGCTTAGCATCATAATCTATATTACCATTTGGATGTCAGGTAATATGCATATCGCCATTGCCCATTTATATAATTGATCACGAGCTTCCAGGAGGTCCTATACAGGTATTTGCCAGCCTTAGATGCTCTTTTATAATGCGTAATGAAGGAAAGGAAAATTTTCATAATAGTCCAAGAAAGTTTCTGTTGATTCAACGCAGGTATTTTTGCGGAAAAACTGCAAAAAAAAGTAGCCAAAGGAGGGGCTTCAGGAAGGTTGTTGAAAACGTATTCGATCAGTTCCAAAAATAAACCAAAGATAGTACCATTTTGCATCTAAGCAACCTTAAATTTACGAAAATTTCTCAAAGAGGAGGGGGTGTCCCCCTCCCCTTCCACCCCTCCCCCAGGACGACACCTTTTTGTAGTGACAAAGGAAGGATCACCACAGTTGTATACAAAACGCAGAGCGCATAAAAACAAAGTGGAATTTACACGCCGCCACTCTGTTGGAAAAACATCCAGCCAGTCCGAACTGGGGCCTTAAAAACATATGACCCTAGCTACGGGCGTGGTTAGGGTCCATGATCTCTGACAATGATCAACACTGCAGAGCATGGTTTCAGCTATTTTTGGACATGATTAAAGTAACATCTTGAAGTAATTCCCTGGACTCCGTGTATTTCAACTAGCAGATCATCTGTGATGGTCATGTTAACTTTGGAATCATTGGCGTAGACAAAGGGGAGGCAGGGGGTCATGCCCCCCATCGAACTCTGAAAAAAATTTGTTAATGAAACACAAAAATTGGCTTCAAGTGATGCTAAATGTTGCACCAGATTGCATCTGAGGGTACTTAAATATTCAAAAATTTCTCAAAGGGGAGGGGGACACCCCCTCCCCTTAGACCCCTCCCCCAGGCCGGGACAAAGGTGAAGGGCCTATAGAAAGACATGCCCTTTTCGAAAAAAGGGCTTGATAGTTGGAAGCTGTTATGTGATTCAGCATACTTGTAGAATGATAAATTTTTTGCCAGCAATATGTGTGTATTTGATTTCTATATATGGTTATTCCTACAAAATATTTCACAAAATACATAATATGTCTCCTTATGCATACAAAATACCATATAAAGTATGCACCAAATCACATATTTTCACATTTAAAAACCACACAAAAGCTTCTCACCGTAGGAGGGGGACACCCCCCTCGCATACCCCCTCGCACACCCTCCCCCCATCGCGCCCAAGCGCGCTCGGGCTCGGTCGCTTCCTCCCTCGCAGAATCTACCACTTCTCCCCCCGGACAAATTTCTGACTATGCGCCTGGTCATGTGTGTCCCCCCCACACTTCAATACGGATTGACGCCCCTGCCGTACCACGTGTAGAGGGTGATGAGACAAAACTGCCTTTTTGGTTGCTAAGGTTTGAGGTCAGAGATCAGATTGTAGGTCAAAGGTCATATTTGCCTAAAGTTTGCAAAAAAGTGTTACAAACTCCTAAACCATAAGTTCAGTAAAAGTTCAAACTTGGTGGGTAGAACTTGTAAATGCATAATTGATGATGTCTTATGTCAAAAGTCAGAGGTCAAAGGTCAATGAAGCTGGAATTGATTTGTCAATATTTGCCTATCAGTATGTTGGAAATGGTCGTTTAACCACCTAGTAAGTTGAGAACAGTTAGAAAAGTTTAACACAGTACTTTTTGGTGCAAAGGTTGAGGTCAAAGGACAAAATGTAGGTCATAGGTCAAATTTGCTTAAATTTTGCAAAATAATGTGTTATGAACTTTTCATAAACTGTAAAACTGATCTTGTTCCACCACAAAAACTTGTGCATGCATAAATAGGTTAAATAGGTCAGAGGTCAAAGGTCATATTAGCTAAAATTGCTATTATTTGCCAATCAGTCTCTAGAAAATCATTAGACTGTGTGATATGTTCAGAATTTTTAGAATGAATTTTAAATATTGCTTTTTGGTTGATAAGGGTGGAGGTCAAAGAGCTTATGGGAGGTCAAACTCAATTTTGCCTAAATTTTGTGAAAACGTGTGTCCCCAACCCCTTTACCATATCTGATCAATTTCAAAGTTGGTGGGAAGGTACATGTATGCAAAGGATTCTACATGTGTAATCAGTGATGTCATTGGTGAAAAATCAGGAGGTCTAAAGGTCAAATGAGATAAATCGGTCTTTACCCATTATTTACATATCAATATGCAAGAAAATGTCGTAAAACCACATGATATATAGGAAATGATGAGACATATTTTTAAACAGTGCTCTATACTTTTGTAGAGTGTAGTTCAAAGGACTGAAAAGTAGTCTTTGTCATTTTGTTGCTCATCAGTCACTTGGGAAATTTCATTAACCACAAGATTTGTAGAGAATATGGAATTAGAATATTTGCAACTCCATGGGTTGCCTTCTTGATTCTATTGTTACATACTTATTAATAGGTAGGTTAGATGTTTTTAAACATCTCTTAAAGTAAAAAAAATCTTTTCGTGTTTGATTTAATCTGCTTTGATATAGTTTTTAATAGTTGTGATATACAACTTGTGGTCTTAGGACTGCTACAAATGGTCCATCAAAGACAACAGGCTATGGTAATACTAAAAATCAACCTGAAGTGGTGTTTTGTGGTGAATATATTGGGAATAGGATGGTCTATTGTGCCAAATATAATGAGTAACACTGGTTAGGTTGCCATGGAATGGATTGATGGGGTCATAGGAACACTTATTTAACAATTTTAACTGGAAGACTCACAGAGAGAAAGTCACATGGGTGTGTCACTTAGTAGATGATTTGGCCATACAATAGCTTGAAAGTGCTCTAAAAGTAAATTCTTTTGTTTGTTATCAGTGTTTAACATTCGCAAAACTTTTGTTTCTAGTATGTTTGTTGTAATGTGATGGAGCTTTGAACATCTTTTCATGTAATGACACTTTTCAAATTAAATAAGTCAGTTATACTTTTACAGAAGAAACAACGAAACTCAGGGCCGGATTAGCATTGTGTGGGGCCCCCGGCTCTTTCTATAGCAGGGCTCCTTTTACAAGTTTAACCTCCTTCCCCCTCGCCCACCCGCTTACACAAAATTAATAATACTCAATAGATTAAATTTTAGCTTTTAACCACTAATAACTAATAGTTGATTTAACACATTATACAGTGATATATCACAGTTATTATACATTATATGCCAGATAGTGTTAAGGCATGGCAAAAGTGCACACACACTTTGGGGGCCCCAAAAGCGCGGGGCCCCCGGCATATGCCGGTTCTGCCATGGGGTTAATCCAGCACTGACGAAACTGAAATTAAAACTTGGCTATGGCAAATAGTATTCCAACATTAATCAATGTTAGTTTGCTCATAATAAGCATCATGAACTGTCTCCGATGTGGGTATCAGTTTTGTGCAGAAAGATATAATTTGTGACAATGCCTTTTTGACTTTTGCACAGTGAAAAATTGAATTGTACAAAGTTCTTCAACCTGTTGAGCAAATAACTCTTGTGAAAATTAAACTTGACTTAAGTTGAAATATGTGCATTGCTGTAAAGTGTCTTTGCAAAGGTACTAGATGCTGTTCAACTTGCTGTTATTTATGTTAATAGTTGTCACTGAAACCTACCAAAATAATTACGAATTTTATTTTGATGCAGGCTGTGATAGAAGTGAGGGAGTGGATCACATGTTTGGATTCAACTGTTCACACCCGTGTACATGTGCTACAGGTGCAGAATGTGCAGGAGATACAGGCAGATGCACAGGAAATGACTGTGGCAGTGAACCACGTCCTTTCACATGTGACAAAAGTGAGTTTAAGTTAAAAGGAGTTTTAAGAATATCAACAAATGAAAAGGAATATTCACCAAAACACCACTGAAACAAACTGAGATTTATACACTGGCTCTTTGGTGGATATTTACTAAAGCAAATGAACAGATCTGCTCTGAGGCTGAGACATTCTGTTAATGTGCAAATGATCACTAAGGTTGCCCACTGATATTCAAATTTTAAGCAAGCTTGCAGTTTAATTCTTGTAAGAAAATAGGATTCAGTTCTTTGTAACAAAGTGGAAAATGAGAGGAGGAGAATTTAAGATCATTGAATTTAGTGACTAAAGCAAAAAGCTTGCATTAATGTGGGTCCAGATTTCATCTTTAAGATCTGGAATTTAAATTTGGTTCAGGACAGAATGAGAATATTGTATCTACAAATTCAGGGAATTCAAAAACTACAGTACAATCCCATTGTAGTTGACAGTGCGACTCATCGGCGATGGAACTCGATGAGTTTTGATGAGTGCAATGAGTTAAAAATTCCTTTAAGCCATGCACAAGCTGACCTCAGTGATTTCGTGATGATGAGTTTTGTGATTGAAAAGTGCTCACCACATGCAGGCAGTCTGCTGTAAACAGTTGAATTGATCTCAATCTTTTGTTTCGTTGCTGATATATAATGCGGGGCTGATGCCTAAGTCCAATTTAACTGGTGCCTGGCCGTTGTATCTGTTTTCTAGGCATCTGCTGGCATGTACAGGTTGGAGAAAAATAGGTCGATAATGCCTACATTGCCACATTGAAAAGGGGCCTGCACGTGGTCTTTACAAGTCCCACGTGGTGGGCGGCTGATATTCCTGGATGTATGCCCAATTTCTTATATCATTTTTGGCCAGTCTCTGGCTGGTACGAGTCCAACACTTGCTCAAAATTCATCCCATGCTCCTGCGGTATGGGTCAGGGTGCTGACCAGTTATTAAAGACCACACAGTGTCGGGACGGGCATCAGTACAGTGCCTGTCGATTGCCAACAACGGCTGGAATCCACTGGGATCAGTTTGAAAGTGCGAGATATAACTATCAAGGGGCTACCCTGCCCCCTCCATTTACCTACCAAATAACTTTATGAAAAGAAGAGAGAAGAAAATGGCACCTTTTACTCCACAATGCCTGAAAATTGCCATTCTGAGAGAATGATTGGCTTTTGTTTGCTACCGGTACATTGTAACAGGTATTGTAACAGCTTTGGTGTCAAAAAAAGAGAGGTAGGCCCAAAGACTCAGGCCCTGGCTGATGAGGCGACCTTTGCACTGCCAGTAATTAAGTCTAGTTGTGGAGTTGCGATGTGGGAATCACTGTGATTTCAAGTCATTCCTGAGGATGGAACGGCAGATGTTTTATGGGTTGCTGCAATGTGTTGGGCCCAGCATCCAAAAGAGTACTAAGTAATAATTTTGAAAAATGTAATACAGAGAGATTTCCATTCCAATTTGCAATCTGTCACTAACATTTATTTATTATTGCAGTGCCAGATAGCACTTATCACCAGGCATCAAGTTGGCTATCACTCTGTGGTCTCTGGCCATGGGGAACTGTTATCATTCCCTGGCCTTCGACTCTCGGGTGGCCCACAACACCATCTCTCAGTTTGTGCCACAAGTTGATGAGTACGGTGAAGAGGTCTTTGACACCTCTCTACACCAGATGAGGGGCGGCGTGTGGTGGAGGCATTTTCTGACAGATGGAATTCCCCACTGCTGTGGGGCTATAGATGGCAAGCACATTGCCATCAAGAAACTTAAGGAGGAGTGGTACAGTGTATTACAGTTACAAGGGATTCTTCTCCATTGGGATACTGGCAGTTGTAGACTCACAATACAAGTTTCTCTGGGCAGATGTAGGCACACCAGGATGACCGCAACACTCCATACTTTCTGGATGGGGATGATGCATTTCCAGGCACCTACCTCTTCAAGTCATACTCCCAGCACTACCTAGACATTGATGAGAGGATTTACACTTTCCGGACCTCACGAGCTCGCAGGGTGGTAGCAAATGCATTTTGCATCCTGGCGATTTTCTTCTGTTGCCTGTTGACCACTGTGGCTGTAGTTCCATACACTTCTATAAGCATCAGCAAGACATACCCTCATGCTGCACAACATCATGAGGATGCGTTATCCTAACCTACAGATAACCTCGACCTGGACCAGGAGGACAAGGACTATCAGTTGGTCTCGGGCTTGGAGAGACACTGTAGTGATGCAGGAGGTGGCAGACAAGGGCCACACACAGCCGCAGAAGGAAAGAGACAGACTTCATGCATACTTCAAGCACTACTTCAACATTGACGCTGGCAGTGTACCATGGCAACCGCGAGCTGTTGAGTGATAGACTGTACATTGCATTGTAAAGTGTTAGGATGAGATGAAAGTTGTGAGTAATGATGATGTTCATGTAGGTTTATTTGAAGATCTAAGTACAAGACACCAATCTATTTCAAAGTGTTATTTTCAAAAGCCTAAAGAATGTCTCCAGAAAAAAGTAAATAAAATGAAGCACCTTTCCAACAAAAGCAAAGATTTCAATAGTAAAGTCCAAGTGAAGTTATATGTGATTGGTTTAAAGGAATAAAAGGTGTGGTCAACAACTTTGTATTCTGTTTGTAAGATATTAAAGGCTTACATGCAGAATGAAATGTGGACAAAAAGGCTTTAAAAACAGAGCAAATTAAACCTTGAACTTAAACAAAACCAAACATGGACAGAATTGATCTTTAATTCTCTCTATGTTTTTGTCTTCCTTATTCAGTTTGGGGTTTTATTTTCTCTCTACTTGTTACTCTTTATATACTGTATTTCTGTTTCCTGTTACTGGTTTAAGCTACTAAGGGCACCTATCATAAAAGACAGAACAGTAAGGCAAAAGTAACTGACCGTACATGTCATTATTTATTATATACATGTCACAACAAGATCATAACAATGAAGCAACTGGAACTACTAATCTTCTTTGGAATGAAGAAAAGTCCCCGTAACCCTAGTCATCCTCTCGACTGATACCTGGCTGTGTGTCCTCTTGGTGGAAAGAAGCTGGGAATGCTGCTGCTCCTCCTCTTCTGCTGTATTTAGGTCGCCTTACGCAAGGGCCTTGTTGATAATCTCTGAGAAGCCTGTGGTGGGTGTCTGTGACCCCAAGCAAAGTCACTTGTGTTCATGCCCTGGATGGCTCCAAGATCAGTGCCTATGAACTGCGAGGTGGATGTGGATAAGTCCCAGGTGGTAGTGAGATGAGCTGAGTGCACATGGGGCTGAGTCTGCAGAAGACAAAATAAGCAACAACAACAATTTAATATTTACAGACATGGAAAAAAATAATATTATATTAGAACGGTGAAAAATATTCATTTTAAAGGTTTTCATACCAGTCTCTTGAACGTTAGTGGCTGTGTCTGCTGGGACCATTGGGAAGGTTGGAGGTAGACAGTGGGTAGCTGAGACAGCGTTACAGTGGCGGTGGTGACTGGAACATGGTGAACTGCTGTGACTCGTGCTGGGGCACATACTTTATGGTTTGCTTGTAGCCACACCAGTGCTCTTGAGGGACGTCGTGGTGGACACTGTGTAGCCACTGGGCCCAGGCATCTCTCTCATTGGAAACTTCAAGCAGCACTGGTTGACACCTGCAGCATAAACACAGAGAAGAATTTGAAAAATATGCAGTAATAAATAGCTTTCAATGCTTAGCTCAGTTCTATGTACTAAAAGAGTTGCACAATAAAAAAAATTAAAATACCTCAGCCACAACAGCTTGTGATAGCTCCAGTTTCCTCCATGTGTCATCCAGGAACTTCCTCAGGTTGTCTCCTATGTCCCTCCTTGCAGCCCCGTCATTCCTGGTTTTGGTATTCTTGAGGACCGGCTCTTCCTCTTGTGACCATGGTCATGCATGGCCCACTGCATTGGAGATCTCCTGATCTGATAGGGGAGGAGACATCATCTTCTTCCTTGTCAGAGCTAGACTGTGTCACGACCTGAAGCATAAGGAAAGAAAGTGCGTAAGAAAATGCATAGAAGACTGCCTACCAAAATATGTGACATGTCATAGTTTCAATGCAGTAAACTTGGAAAAGTGACCAGAAATCCTTGCAGATGCTTACCCTGCCCACCATGGATGTTTTTGTCCAGCCCCTGTAGAGTGGCACCAAGAACTTAAAGCAGTTGAGTCTGAAGGACTGGATGGGTGTCAGGGGGTCTCAGCTTAAAGTAGTCGGTTCTGATGCTGGTGAACCATTGCATGATCTTGTAGGCAGATGGAATGAAAACAATGTAATATAATGCACATTTGATTACACAAAAATGAATCAGCAACTGCATGAAGGGTAGATTTACAAAATATATTATTTAGAACAGTCAAGTAAAACTGCTTTACCAGTAACTGCTTCCAATCTTGTTTAGTTTTCAAGAAACAGATTTTTCAGATTATACAAAATGAAGACTTGAAGCAAGTCTGTGACATCACATATAGACATATAGAGCTGATTTAGCTTTATATGTATTGATTTATTTCACTTTCAATGTAGGAAAGATATAATTACATCTTTTGGGAGTGAAAGTGTTTTTTACATATTGCATATTTTAACAGTCTACCTTAAAAAGATACTACTGTCATTGGTATGAACATTTGAACTAGAAATAAGGAAAATCATACATTTAACTTACCTTCCATGTGTGACAACTTGAAGATTCAACTGAAAACATATATATGTTCGATTTTAAACACTTAAAAAACTCAGAAATTAAACCATATTTTTCTGTGGGGTTTTCCTACAAAATACTTGTAACAGACCCCTGAAAAATAAAAGATTTTCAAAAATTTTGCCTTCAGTTCCCTTTCAAGGATTAGCAAGAAACTTTGTATGCATGGAAAATGAATGAACAACTCTAATAAATACTCACAGGCCATCCCAACTATATCAGCAGATTCGCAGATGAGGGCAATTTTCTTGGACTTGTTTTTGTAGTCTGGCGATGTTTTGTCATAAATGGGATGGTCCTCGAAGAAAGATGCTATCTGCTTTTCCTGTTCCTCAGAGAACTTTGGTTGTGATGACTGGTTGGACATGATGGCCAATGCAGCCCATTGAAGATTGGTCCTGAAATTCATTGAGGGTGTAATAATTTGACACTTGATGGTAAACTAAATACCAAAAGTGCTGCCCGTAGAAGGATTTACCCTTGAGGGCACACAATTAATTGCACCCAGGCATGTGTTATTACAGACATACTGACCAACTGTACAAGCTATTAACAGTGCATTATATGCTATTGTGAACATTTGCAGTCCACTGCCTTTGGAAGTCAACTGGTGGTTATCTAAGAACCAATTTGTGCAGTAGAGCTTTCAATGAGGCTAATGTTACAAACTCCGGTAGATATTTAATCTCCCCTGGTTTTGACCAAAAACAGGGGTCTCGGGTGGTATTCCTTATGGCCTGAGAAGATCGTAATGAGGGAAGAGTAATTCGTCATCATCAGTCAAAATGGTGTTGATTGAGGGATTTACCATGGTTTCATTGTCAGGGTCGTCCCTGTCTGGCTCCATTCTGTTGGACTCCAATGTGGTGATGCATCTGGTAGGCTCTTTCCATTGCTCCCCTTCTTCCCTTCCGGAATTTGTACAGCTTTGTGTACAGCTTTAGCATTAGTGTTTAGAAACACAAGACAGCACTATGTGAAGTGTGAGCGGTTGTAATCTGATCACCCACTTGTGACGCCAGCTTTTATATCGATGTATACACTCACTGGTGGCAGGCCAGACATTGGCCGGGCGCCAGCCGATGTCTGGCCGATTTCCGGCCAGGTGCTGGGAAGTCAGCTAATCGCTGTGCAGGGCCCTGCTGTCATCTGCATGGTGCCAGACTGGCATGTGGCAGATATATGGACTGATTGACTTAAACCAAAAATGACCCAGTGCCCGGACAACGTGTCAGATGCCCAGGAACATGACATCAGCTGATTTGTAGGTGATGACATTCCGATGTCGGATGTCAGGACTGATTTTAACTCAGCTTTAAAACGAATCCGGGCCCGCTGAATGCACAAAAATGATGCCTGGCATCCAGCAGGTGACCTGCAAGGGCCCAGCTGATAGTGCCAGGAAATAAGCCAGGAACTAGTTATAAATCCATAGGGACTTAAAGGTAGTAGGCAGTCACCCCAATCAGAGTGAGTGTGCCCTGTCACTCTAGTTCATGATTGGCCTATTTTGATCATGTGACAATATTTTTATTGGTGAATTGGGAAAATTCAAGGAGAATTTCTCCTTGCTTTACCTATTGTTTGTAATAGTTATGTTCAAAAGAGGTGCTTGTAATGCAATAAGAGGAGATTTGCAAGAGTTTGCAGATTTTTCAAAGCAAATTTTGGGTCGAGTGCCTATTGCCTTTAATTGTGACTTGGGTATGAATATAATGAGCTGTACAGTGTTTTCTTAACCCAATTGTTTATAAAAACTATTGTCTGCATGTTTTATTGCATCTGCATTTATGCACTCAAAGTCACCTTGGTTCATGCAGTACTGCACAGCGGAACAAGTATCCAGGGCAACAACCAGCAGCCTTTAACACATGAATCCACACATGGCAGCATTTTTTCTATCGAAGTTCCAAGTTCCATGAGGCATATCGCAATGATTTTATTATTTCAACATTTATTTTCTATTTAAACCCATCGCCAATTATCAAATTACGAAGCTCAGTAGAATGTTCTGTCCTATAATTATATTTTAAAATTGTAAAAACCCTACAATATTTTGACATCCCTCAAAATGCTAACCTCAAAGACGATGTAGAGATGTCACATTACAGATACCTAACTCAACCAATCAGGGTCAAGAAGCAATAGTATTCTCACGGTCACTAACAATTATAGTCAGTATATAAACTGGAGTTTTACATATAACGTACAGCAATTCCCTAAATTTGCGGCAATCTCACAAAACGAATCGAATGTGGCTGCATGTTACAATTTTTGGGCAGGAGTTCCCAAACATATGTGCTTCTGCAACACAGAAGTTTGTTGACAACCATCATTCGTTCACACTAACTATGCCTACAATTGCCTTGTATGGATAATCCTACATAAGTTCATTGATCCCTGATGTTGAAACTGGGCAACCCATTCAACTGTTAAAGGGGCTTATTGAGTTGATATCGATTATTTTGTGACGAGTTAGAAGGAAATCATCGCAAAACAATGTAATTTCTAACTAGAACTATGCATTTGCTTGCAAATACAGTGTGGTCTGGTTAGAATGATGAGTACGTTTATTATCGACTAGATTCCTTCGGTCAGTGTGTGCAACTTGCAGGGTGCTGTTCGTCAACATTTCATTGAGCTAAGGAGTGGAGGGTGGATGAGGTAGTAGGAAGGGTCAGGTAGAGCACCAACCTTCTAACAACTAAATGAAGCTTAGCCTATTCAAGAATCTTATTCTGATGTTATGCATTTTTGAACATGGACATGATGCTTACTAATTGGAAGTAGCATAGTGATATCATGAGTCGGTCACCTAAAAATTGTGTGCAGTCTGGGTGCTATACGTTTTGTATGAAGTGACCAACTCAAGGTACAGTCACTATATAATAGGACTGAACACATTTGTTGTCTTGATGGGGCTTAGCAAACTGTAATTGACAGGTTTTAATACCTTCCGGATACAGGCTACAGTCGTACAAAACATGAACTCGCACCTCACACATACAATATTATTTTCCTAGGAGTCGCGATCTACGTAGTGGGCCTTTGTTGTAAAGGGTCGATGCAGCACTTGCATTACTATAAGCTATGTAAAACTAGTACTACTACAACCTACAGCCTACTGGTAGTATGGAACTGAGGTGGGCTAGCTACACTGTCACCATGGCAGTTCTAACATTGCATTGTGCATACACGTATGCCCTAGGCCCTAAATAACATTAGAACTAACTGCTTGTGGCTAGCTAGTCCTAACCTTACTGTTCAATATGCACTCAGGTAGAAGAAATGAGTTAGTGAAATGGATGGAGGAACTAAGATATCTTCACCTCTCAAATATTACAGTTTTATTAAATGAATGCCCATTCATGTTTAACCATAAAGTATTCTTACCTTGGATAAGTATGATCTACAAATGTCCACTGACAACACTATAAACGTGCCTGCATGATTGTCAGCTATGTTTAATGTAGGCTACCCTGGATATGATCGGAGTCGAGTCCAGGGCTGAGGCGTGGGCCGCGAGATGGCAGTAGTCATGCACTGAGCGTTCATCGCGACAGATTGCATTGCGGAATAATAAAAAAGAAACGTCCTTTGGAACTCATATTAAATGCAAAATATGATGTAAAATATTTTCTAAGTTTTTGCATCGAAAGATTTTCATAATTTTTCCTGCATTGGAATAAGAAATAGGAAAATGAACTTAGTAAGACCATAAAGAAAAGTACACATGGGCTTTACTTTGTTCACCGCGTAGTAGTTGTGAAACGCCATGATATTTTCCGAAAATATCACAGAAAAATCGGTTGAAACCGGACAGAGGGCACCTTTCCAACTCGGACTAATCCTATATAATGCAATAGATGGATTCAAGAGTGTGGTCTGTGAGACCACACTTATTAGTCTCTTTCTCATGTATCACTTCCTGTAGTTACCAAAAATGTGAGAAATTGTAGTTTTTGTGGACAGGGGTTGCAATATAATTAATGCCACATGGTAAAAAGTGTCTGGTTATGAATTTGTAATAAATGATTTAATCATTCATAAACCTATCGTTGCCATTTCAATTGTGTATCAGATGTTCAGAATCTCTTAGTTTGACCATTTACCATCAAGATGTGACTAAATTTCAACAGATTTGAAAAAAATCATGAATTTAGTGAACCAACTCAATAAGCCCCTTTAATGGAAATTTCCAGGGCGATCATTCAATGACATTAAGTGCCATTTTTAGGATTACAAATTGAAGGAATATGCTACTCCTCCATTGGTACACAAGCTTTTATCAGTATCAATACCTCTGTGGTAGCATTTTGCAGAAAATTAGGTTAATTTGTTTTATGTTCTGTAGAATTGTACCCGGAATTTTTAGAGTTCAGTTTTGCGTTAGCTGAGCAGGCCCATCCAGCTATTGGAATGTACCGATACAAATGCAGTAGGTTTGGCTATTAATATCAGGCTGTGCCGGGAACTGTGATCTGAAAGGGTCGGTACTGCACAGTTTGACAGCCAGTGGGTAGGGATGGAGATTATAGACAGTTTGTTATTCCGAAGGGTCATTATTCCGAATATAACATGAGGACCATTATTCCGAAGGGTTGTTACTCCGAAGCATCGTTATTCCGAAGGGTTGTTATCTGAATTTAGAATAGGGGTCGTTATTCCAAAGGGTCGTTATTCTGTATAAACATAAGGGTCTTTATTCCGAATACTCTGAATAACGACCCTTCGGAATAACACCTTTATTCTTTTTTTCGGAATAATGACGCTTCGGAATAAAGATTGAAATGTTATATTTGGAATAACAACCCTTCGGAGTAACGACCCATTGGAAAAATGATCAGACCCTATATTTATATATAGTTCTTACTAGAGTGCTGTCATTTCATTTTTTACTAAAGAATTTTTTATCTTTTGGAGGGTTACACATACAGTTTTCTTAGGAAATGGGAATTTTTTTTATCACCGATAAAAACAAAATGCCTGAGCAGCTAGAAATGGGAAAGGAACCTTGATGGAAAAGGTTAGCCTGGCATAACACAAATGTGCTAAGGGTCAAAAATTTTGCAGCGAAAAAATTAAGTAGCTAGGCTGGAAAAAGGACCTTCAGGTTGCACATGTTGTCACTAATCATGCAAAATTATTTGTTAAGGCCTACCGCTACTTTGGTTTTACAAGGATACCGCAGATGAAGTCTCAAACTGCATGCGGCAGTTAATACTGTAGGCCAGTTACGAACATAGTAGAAAACAGCAGGAAAAAAGTGAGAACTAAATTTCTTAGATCCTGTGTGTGTAGGCCTATTTTTCACTATTTGTCTAACCCCAGGGGACACATCCTTTTGTTACAGAGGTAACCTTGTGCTAAGCGGTAGTGCCACTTTCATAAGACCTGAATCCAACAAAGGGGTTGGTCATTTTCAGGTAAAGCAGTGGCAACCCTTGGTTTACTTTTGCAGTTCGTGTTAACGTACGATGGCAAATGAACACAAGTGGGGAAAACATACACAATAAAGCAATGGGAAAATTCATTTTCTTGTTCACTGTGAGACATCAGATAAGCCCTGCCCCCTCGATGCTTTCCAGGAGATGATTGGCAAGTTTTTCGATGATTTCACATGTCACTTATACTGTTAAATGTGCTCAATGAGTGTGATGGGTTTCGATGAGTCCGACTGGATGGTTTGTCAAGTATGACAGGATAGTACTGTAAGGAATTCCCCTTTAGAAAATTTGAACTTTCTTCAGTGTTGAAGTAAGATGGTCAACAGGTGTGGCCAATAGCATTTGTCAGAAAGTATTATGTAGTGAAAAATTATCTTTAATTTGATTATCTTTCAGTCAAACTTTACAAAGCTACATTTCGCAGTGAGCAGGAGATTTTTATGTAAATTGATTGTCTTGTCATAAACCATATTTATTATACTTCATTATTTTTCAAATCAATTCAGATAAGCTTAATGTCATTGTAACAACAACACTACCAATTGGTGAAGTCCAGGAAGGCCATTCTTTCCTAGTGAGTTGCTCTGTCAACCTGCTGCCAGCTGATGTCACATTGTCCTGGACAGGCCCTAATGGTAATGTCACAAGAGGTGGGAGATACACTATAGTCAAAGATTCAAGTGCACCCCATGGTGAACTACTTTTTGTATCTCAGGCAAATGCTTCAGATACTGGAATGTACAACTGTACTGCTATGTTACTTAAACCAACTGCTATTGTGGAATTTCACACAAATTTTGTGCACATAACAGTATTGGGTGAGTAAAAGTGTTACATTTTTAAAGTGCTGTGCTGTCAAATGATTTTGCAAACTGCTCCATAGCTCTAATTTTGGTAATTTTCTCATCTTATACATGATTTTGATAAATCCACTTAAAACTAACCCAAGTTAGTGATAGTTTTATTGTGACTTTTTACATCAGTGCTGTCATGAGCTGTAAGTTTTACATGAATTTATATTACCATGTGTTGCTATCCTATGTTCCAAGGTCATACTACCTGTACTATACTTAAGGCAAGCAATGCTTTTTATTTCAACTTTCTCATGAGTTCGTTTCTCATTATTTGAATTTTATTCAAGATTTCTAATTTAATTGAAGTCATTACTTATTCATGCAGGATACAGATCATAGCTCATTCATGTGATCATATCATAGCTTAGTCTTGAGATATATACTTTTCAAATTTATTCTGTAAAACCCTATGTCAGTTCCATAATCAAAGATATTGAATAGTTTTGATGCTTGTGTAGCTGTATGAAGTGTGAAGAATTGGAAATTGCACTTCTCACCTAATTTTGTTAGTATATGAGTCATGAGGGCAGACATCTTTCTCAAATCTTTCTGTTGGGTCATTCACATTGCGGTGTAGCGCTTGCAGTCTGTGAAAATTCTGTGATTTCAATTGATGTCAGTTCATATTGTATATTTATGACTGGACATGGGCCTTATTAGCAGTTTCAAACTTTTAAAATTAGTTCAAATTTCATCAAAATACTAAAGGTTCAAAGAGTGCACAATGCCAATATCTCTCCTACTAGACTGTAGGTTTCATTTAATTACATGTGTGTAAGGTATAAAGCTGGCATTGAACCCTAGAGCTGAGGATGTTAGTCTTTTACTACATGTCAGCCACTTTCATTCATAGACCATTTATGGGCATGGTTTCTTTGGAGGGTTTGTAGCATTTTGTTAGCTTTTATTCCTTTTTCATATGTGAGATGGCACTGCATGTATATTTCACTAACCTATAATTCCATTAATGCCTTCTTTTGGTACTCGTTTTTGTATGTTCTTTTAAGTTCAAGGTAAAATTGTTTCTGAATTGCCCGAGGAAAAGAAAGGAGTTCGTGGCAGTAACCTGACACTGACTTGTGAAGCATTTGGAAATTCCATGTTAATTGTTGAATGGCTCTTTATGAATGAATCAGCAGCAGACACATTCACCAATGTGGGTGAAATGACTTCTGAGGATAACTTTGCTTTTAAAACAACATCAAATTTAACTTTTAATAATCTGAGCAAAAACAATAGTGGAATTTATACATGTCAAGTCAGGATGGATTCCAGGGAGACAGATTCAGCCGATGTTAACCTAATAGTAGTAGGTAAGTCATGCATAAAACATTCTCCACTGTAAGGGTGTTCCATGGGTGAAAATGTCCAGTGGGTAAAAACAAACTGATGAAACAGACCAGTTTTACAATATCCAGCAGAACTTTAGGCAGTTTTGTTAGATTTTATGGGTACACTCATCATTTTCCCATTGTCATAAAAAAGCTAATGCAGCCATATCCTGGTTTCATTCTCTAAATGGAGTGAAGAAACTTTGTATGTCCACCATGTTTTTGTACAGATACTCTGTGTGCACATTGTTTTTGTGGATTTTTGCCTGCCATTTATTCATGCATTAACTCATATATTTAGTCATTGAATGAAGCAAATTGTCAAGCTGTATTTGGCATTTCACCTTTGCTTTAATTGCTTCTTGATCATCATCAAGTGAAATCAGCAAGTCATGTCTTAATTATCCTGTATTTATATCTTGATGTAATTTTCCAAGCGTAAGGTAAGTATATTGTGTCTTTGCTCAAAAAAGTTACTACAAAACTCATCTTTGTGTGAATGTTGATATTTTGGTGTGATTTTTTGAAAATGTAGAAATACCTTTTTCTTACAATTAAATAGTTATGATCGGTAGCATTGGATGCATAATTGATGTATTGACAGTAGTACACATTGCAGCTGTATTACATAGTGTTTGCACCGGATACCCGGGTACCCGACTGACGATGTTACTACCCAGGTAGAATAATTACCGAGTAGCGTTTTTCTTTGGTTTTCTTTTGATCTTTGTGAAATGGCATGGTTATTGCAACTTACAAAATGTATTTCCCTTCATCTCATTCACGATAATGTTGAAATGAAGTTGTTTTTGTCTCTTCCCGTACGTGCATCTGTTAAATTGCACTTTACACCAGAAACAAGTCCTGCGATGTGTAGGACCCCCGTTTTCCGCGATCGCGGAAAAATACGGAAAAAAACGGAATCGACGATTTTTTACGGAAAATTACGGAATTTGCGATTTCATATCGCGTCCACAAAAAACAAAACACAGAACAAGATTTTTGCATTTTTAACGAAGCATAGACAAATTTATTCTCCACAAATTATGGGCACTTGAGGAGTTTTACACTTCTGACGTACGTATCTGATTCAAGAACAGAAAATAGGTATAAAGGCTCCCACATTTTATGTGACATGAAACTAAAATTATGCCTAACTGTTAGTTTTCATTCACCGATCACATCTGAAGATTCCGTGTATCGAGTTTTGTACTGGACTGTACTAAGTTAGTAGTGCTACATAGTATTAGTAGCCTATCCGCTCAGTTCTCTGCAAAATACGTAACTAACGTTACAGTATCTTAGCACTTCAGGGCCACTAAAATTTCCACTGAATTTACTTGATGTATGCATCTCATGGGGCCCTATCGATATGAATATATTTTTTGTAAACTGTCTTGCTCACATGAGGTGTTTCTGCCGAAGGGGACTGAGTTTGCACCTTTCATTTGTCTCCACACTTCTGCTTAATCAAGTATAAACTAACTGTCAGTTAATCCTGTCTGGTCAGCAAACTGTTCACTCAGCCACAAAATGATCTTGCAGCAGATTATTGCCTAGCCATTGTATTTCCACAGAGAAGTCTATTTACGCATGAGTGTGTTTGTTTACTTAAGAGCAGAAGTAAGGAATCTTATCTGGTACTGTGGTTTTCAAACACCGCTGATCGGCGGTAATTTCAGTGGATTTGAGCTTCGGGAGAAACACGGCATGAAAACTTACTGTACGTCTAGTTTAAAAAGATTCTCCAAATGAAACGCAAACCCGATATATTCGCGTAATCGAAAAACTGTTGCAACTCCCTGGATAATTGCCGGTGGGGGTGCATGAATTTA
This sequence comes from Holothuria leucospilota, assembly GCA_029531755.1. Taxonomy (NCBI): domain Eukaryota; kingdom Metazoa; phylum Echinodermata; class Holothuroidea; order Aspidochirotida; family Holothuriidae; genus Holothuria; species Holothuria leucospilota. Next base: position 130,829 of record JAIZAY010000060.1, read on the forward strand.
CAGGGGGCCGCTTCCCTTAGTTCATTCACGACCAATGCCCTATGTAACAGCGCTGGCAATACACTGTCCTTGCATTATGTACGGCACACCGTACTCGGTGTACTACGAAAGTGAACTTCAACTTCGCAAGAAACTTTCTTGGGAAGTTAAAACGCACTTGTTTTGGCAATTTACGTGTACGCACACACGTGTTATGACAATTAAAAATTTAACGAATAGGAATGTGGGAATTGGAATAATTTATGCAGGATAACGAGGCACGTGTGTAAAAATGATATATGATTTAGCACTGGAACTTGGAAAAACGTAGCGATGTCATTGCACGTCGCCCTGTAGTATGTTTTGTAGACTATGCAGATGTACGGCATTGATTGTCCGTGGCATGCACACCTCTTAGGTCATACTGTGTGAACTTTGACGCAACAATTGGATAATCGTTATCATTTGGAGAGCTTTAAATTTTGCAAATCTTGTGAGTATCAGTGCTGATATTTTGTGCAGGAACTTAAAGAAATGTGTGTTTGGGAGATCATTATTCAGTTATTTGCAGAAACCAGAAGTGTATTTTCGCCCCGTTTCCTGTTTTCCAAAATTGGAGGTGGTAATCCTTTGAGTGATAAAATTTTACCCATGCTATATTATTCCCGATTTATCTGACAGATGATCGGTCGCACAATAACTATAAACCAGGTTTGTAACTTGTAGGTGTGCATGCGGGACACTTGCAAGAGAAAATGAATGTAACAGAAGATCACGGAAACTTATAATTGCCATTTATATCTGAAACGGAAATCTACGGAAAAGGGAAAGTTGAAAACGGAAAAGAACGGAAAATGAAAAGTGGCAAACGGAATTTAACATTTTGTGAAGCGGAAAATCGGGGGCCCTATGTGTGTTTCTAACAGTACATCAAGATGCGCCCATACTAAATAACGAAACAGCATATTACTATACTGTACATTTGCCTAGCCTATCTCCTTGATAAATGAACGTCAGAAGACAGCTCATAAGCAATTTGCATGTGGTGCATGTGGATTGGGAACTTTGGAAACTAAGACCGAGAAGTAGCATGAAAGATAGTGCTGGAAATTTTAGACAATACATTTGGTTGACATATATAATTCATGCACAGATAGATACAGGACAATTGGCTTGACTTTTATGTCACAGATTTCATACTTACCACTTAAATTAAGATGACATGCAATACATTATCTAAAGAAGTAAATTTTGGTAATATAGTTATGTCTACATAAGCCATGCACATATTTTAACCATGATGGCCAATGCAGCCCATTAAAAATTGGTCCTGAGATTCATTGAGGGTGTAATAATTTGACACTTGATAGTAAACTAACTAACAAAATTGCTGCCAGTGGTAGGATTTACCCTTGAGTGCACACAATTGCACTCAGCCAAGTTGTTATTGTAGAGATACTGACCAACTGTACAAGCTATTTATAGTGCATTATATGCTATTGTGAACATTTGTAGTCCACCTTCTTTGGTAGTCAAGTGGTGGTTATCTAAGAACCAGTTTGTGCAGTGGAGCGTTCAATGAGGCTAATGTTACAAACTGGGGTAGATATTTAATCTCCCCTGTTTTTGGCCAAAAACAGGGGTCTCGGTTGAAATTCCTTATGGGCTTAGAAGATCATAATGACCAAAATAACATTCTATTGTATCAAATCAATCTCTAAAACTTGGTATTCTTAGTGGAGATACTTTTTTGGAAACAAAATTCACTTCGTCAGCTGTAGCATCGTACATATTCTTTCAAGGGATATACCTTGCACCCTGTGCTCAGGAACAATTTTCTATCCTGGTACTTCTATCCTGTTATTCCCTTAAATATTAAAATGATTCCTATCTTTATGTTGCTCATAATTTTTCATTGCTATTCAAACTATTTGCAAAATTTTTTGCATCCAGAGTTTCCAAACATATGGCAAAAAAAAGCAAAATATTATCCTAACTTTTTTGGTATACTCCATTTGCTAAAGTGGAGCATGCCAAAGTCACGTGCACTGCTTTGACACAACATATTGTTGGGAGCACCAAGGCTACGAATGAATGTTCATATGGGATAACAACATGCACAGTGTGTGCCGTACCGTACCGTACATAGTTACCGGTACTGGACGGGTGAAATCTCGGCCCAGGGGATGCATCAGAAAGATTTTTACTGTCATTATAATGAAGAAACTAGCTGTGTAAAGTAGATAGTGGATTTTTGATAAGAGTAGCAAGAAAGCAATTAAGGAGAAACTTGAACACATGGTTGAGGTACTTTACAGTACAGAAGTTGAGTGACAAACTTTACGTTATTTTTTTGTTACGATGCACACGTTATGGCACACTGGACACAAAGCCACAGCAGGTAATTGGTAAGACTTGTTTAAAATGTGTCTGATTGCACATCGCAATGATGGCGCTAAAGTATATGGTCAAATTAAATAAATATGGTCAAATTAAATAAATATTCTCGTCTGATTTTCAAACTCAAAATGGCACAAGTGAAGTAACTTTAGTAAAGCATTGTGATGTATAGTTTTTATCAGAACGATCCGATCAGAGTAGAGAAGAGGGGCAGATGGGCCGAGTCATGAATTATACGTGTGTACAATGCACTTAAGTCAGACCTTGCAAGGTTACTGTCGGGTACCTGGGTACCCGATGGGTAATGCGTACCGGGTACCTGGGTATGAATGTCCTGCCCGGTGCAAACACTAGTATTACAGTCATGATGGAAGGATATTTTATGGCAACCGACCTGTATATGTGGGCATATAAAAATTGTTTTGTTTACTTTTGTACTGCCATTTTTTCACTCTGCACATTCTGAAGTAAGATTAAGCTACCTTGAAGTAATTGAATAAATTGTTATTGCTTTCAGAATTTACTTAAATCAATTTTTAATCTGCTGTACAGTGCATGCTTATCAAGAATTGAGTTCCTCCAGCTGTTTTGTTCAACAAATGGAGCTTTTAAAAATGTGCATTGTTTATGCATATACATTTTTACTTGAAGTAACACATTCTTAAATGTAGGGATTGTCTGAAACTTTAAAAACATTTTTAGTTTGGAATCTAAGGGCCAGGATAAGCTTAAAATATGGAAGTGCGTTAATCATTTCACCTTCAGTGGAAACATAAGTGACCTTTTGGTTTCATTGTTATACTTGATACACTGGTGCAAGTTATAAGCTACTTACATAGCTCAATATGCCAAGGGTCTCCTTTTGTTGTGCAATAAAATTTATGAACATCGAAACCAATAGCAACTTAAGTCAGTAGAAACTAACTTAAAAAAGAACAACATTAAAGAACATGAAAAGTATAAATTATTAAAACTAGAGAAACAGATAAAATACTGTAAGGGGATACAAACAAAAATAAACATATGAACAATAAAATATTAAATTGAAAGAAAGAATTTAAGAAAAAGCGGGAAAACAACATAAAAGCAACAAGATCCTGAGACCTGTACATGAAAGGAAAGAGGTTAAGAAAGTAAAAAACAACGTTGCTCTAAAATCAAATCAAAAGAAATTAAATTAAACCATTGCAGTATGTAAGATAAGGAAACATGAACATTTATTCCTCAAAAAATAAAATCAGTTCTCATAAAAAAAAGGCACTGAAAAAGTGTGTCTTAAAGTGCTAAATTTGAAATTGCAAGAGAAGGAGCATGGCAAATATTAGCAGGAAGTTTATTCCATGAGTTAGCAACTTAGGAGCAGCGAATATGCAGAATCTATTTCGGTAAAATTTTGTAAAAGAATTATCCGTGTTAACCATAGTAAGGTGCCAATCAGATAAGGAATTGAAGGCACATGAGGGCTTGTAAACTGCTCACAAATCAGACATGAATGTCGGCACCATCCGATTTATAGTCACTTAAGATTTAAGCCAAAAAATTTGTATGGAGCTTGTTGTTATATGGGTTAGCAATCAATACACGTGAGGAAAAAAGTAGTGTGTTGACACATTGAAATGCAAAGGACAAATCAGGATGTGGTATTCTGTGCACGCTCAACGTTAGTGGGTGTGTGATCTGGTAAAAAGGAATTACATAAATCCGATTTCGATTTTCTAAGGCCTTTCAGTAGGTTTTCATCAGTACTGACTAGAGATAAATGTAAAACTTGTGATTATTGTTTCATGTTTTAATCATGAATGGTGCTTTCATCTTGACCTGTACATACATATGTGTGGGCAGAGAGGTTCCTTTCCTCTTGTTGGTTTGTTGGGTCCTCCTGTGGCATGTTTATGGAAGAATGCCCAGGACCATGAAAGAAATAATCTTTGTGGATGATTGAAAATATAAATTTGCTTTTCCTTGGGGAAACTGGAGCTGAAATCAAATTATCAATTTTGAATGTAGTGTTTACATCTGGTATCATATTCAAACGCAGTGTTTATGTGTGAAAATTAAAACTTTTCTATCAGTCTCTACATTATTAAGTAGTTAGCAAGATTACAGCTGCAAATTACAAAGAATGGTACTAAAGTGGAGTACGATTTCTACATAATGAAGGCTTATTGTATTGTAAGTCTTTGTTGCCCTATCCTGATCATTCTGTTGCTGGTACCATATGACTACTAGGTAGAGCTCAAGTGACATTTCTAGTGTTATATAAATGTGGACGAAAGGCTTAGATTTACTAGTGGATATGAATGAGTGAATGTCTTTTCTTCTTTTCTCTTTAAAAAAAAATATAGCAATGTCACAATGTGACATTGCTATATTGAGTTCATTACTGCTGCACTGTGAAAGTGTTAGTCATTGCTGGTAAAGGCAATCACATCAGTCTTTCTCATAGTAAGCACTGGTGGTTATCTTTTGTACCCAGTCTTGGTGGTCATATCTGCAAATTGTTAATGTTAAATAAATTTTCACTTTCATGGCATATTTACAAATGAAAAAAACTTGTTTATTTTTCAGACACTTTGAATTTAACTTTTTTTCACTTTTAGCTCATACCAGCATCCTGGTGTGAGCTATTGTGATCACGCGGTGTCACTCTATCCATCTGTCCGTCCGTCCATCCACACTTGTTCAAAATGCTTCTCCTCCCACATGCTTTCATGGATTTGTTTGAAACTTGGGCACAATGTTCCTTGGGTGGTGGGCCATGTGGGGTGTTCAGGAATTTTTGGTCCAAGGTCCAATGTGGACCCTAGGGCCCATTTTATGAAATTCTACAAAATGCTTCTCCTCCTACAGATTCTCTTGTACAATGATGATGGTTTGCCATAATGTTACACTGTTATAGGTCTCTACGGGGTGTTCAGGAATTTTGAGTCCAAGGCCCAAGATGGACCGTTGGGTCCATTTTGTGAAATATTGCAAAGTAATTAACTTCTTCTCTATTTAATGTTTAAAGAGAGGTAACAGCATCTCATTATAATGCTTGGTTAGTGATCTCGTTATGGTGTTCTTGAATTTTGTTCTAAGGTCCCATGTGGGCCCCAATGGCTCATTTTATGAAATTTTACAAAATACTTTTTCTCCTACAAATTGTGTTGTACAGTGTCCATGATTTGTCATAATGAAGCTCTGTTAATGGTCCTTACAAATTACTTCTCCAATTTGGGATGAAGAATGCTTTTGATACCTTTCTAACCAATTTTGTGCCACCCCTCTATTTTACCAGTCTCACAAAATCACTTTACTACCTATTTTTCTTTGTACTGCACCCTCTTTAAAACTGTCTGTGTAGAAGAGGTCAACCCTGTGCAATTGTTTAGGTTAGTTAAAAGGGAGCTGCTTAATGGGATTTCCATTGGGTAATTCCATTGTGTGTGCATTGTCAGAGCATGTGGGTGTGTTTGTCGTAGTGATCCTCTGTTAATGGTTCTTTTAGGGTGTACAGAAATTTTGGGTCCAAGGCCCAAGATGTACCCTGGGGTCCATTTTGTGAAATATTGCAAAATGGTCAATTGCTCCTCCAGTTAATCTTAAACAGAGTTGAAGGCCTGTCATAATGATGCGTGGTTAGTGATCTTTTTATGGTGTTCTGGAAGTTTGGGTCTAAGGTCCCATATGGGCCCTGTGGCCCTTTTTATGACATTTAGCAAATTGCTTACTCCTGCAGATTCTCTTGTACAATTTTGATGGTTTGTTATAATTATATTCGGGTAGTGGTACCTTAAGGGTGTTTAACAAGTTGGGGTCCAAGGCACAAGATGGACCATAGGGTCCATTTTGTGTAGTATTGCAAGTGATTAGCTTTTCCTCCAGTTAATGTTTAACAGAGTTGACAGTCTGTTATAATGATGCTTGGCTAGTGATCTGTTTCTGGTTTTGTGGAATTTTGGTCCAAAAGCCCATGTGGACCCTATGGCTCTTTTATGAAGTGTGCAAAAGTGCATCTTCAGCTACAGATTCTCTTGTACAATGTAGATGGTTTGTTATAATGATACTTGAAATTTGGGGTCCAAGGCTGAAGATGGGCCCTAGGGGCTTTTGCTTTCTTAAATTGTAATCATGAAACAACTTACAAAGCAAAGATAGCATGACAAATTTTTTGTGACATTCAGGAAGGTGCCATCAGGGTATGTGAGATTTGGGGTCATAAGCCATTTGATGTCATTTAAAGTCATATGATGCTTGTACTAACAAAGACTAGAAGCCAGGGCCCCTTAATTGGTTGAAGGTATGAGCTTCAGCACCATTGGTGCTCTAGTTTGTGGTGTCTCTTCTTTTCAGACCTGCCTGAAATAGCAAATTTAAGTGTTATTTTAACAACAAATATCAGCCTTACTTTAAAATGGATCATCACAGACAGTGGGAGTGATACCCTGACATGTCGAGCCAATTACACAGCAGAGAGATCTCGTGAACCTGAGTTTGAAAACTGCCGTGGTAACAAAACTTGCTGGTTGATCGGCTTATCTCCCTACACTTTCTATGATGTTACAGTGGAATGTAAGACTGCAGCTGGCTACAGTAATGCTCTGCGTACTTCAGCAAGAACTGCCACTTCAGGTGATTGGAATATCTGCAAAGAGCAACCAGGGGCAGACTGACAATGAACTGGGCCCGTGGGGAAAATGGGTATGGGGCCCTCCTCCTTCCCAACCTGAATCAAATTTCCCTCATCTCACCCTGGATTTCCAAATTTTCCGATTTCATTAAAATTTGCGAATGACAGTGTGGGCCCTTGGGCAGTGCCTGGTTGCCCGACTGCTCAGTCCGCCCCTGAGAGCAACTGTATTTGGTTTATTAGACATTTGTGGTTCATTTAATGCCACCTGCAATATGATGAAAATATGTATATTTACATCTGTAAGTGTACAGTGTATTATACAACAATTAGCCAGGTGCCCTAGTTTTCAGCTTCCTTTTCAACTGTTGCTTTTTCATAGCTGTAATACTAGTCAAGTTCAAATTTGATTTGCTTTACCTGATCACATTAAGTAAGCAAGAGTGTGGAGTAAAGATAGTGGTTGTCTTGAACAGTGGCGTCACCGGACTTTTCATTCTGGGGGGAACAAGGGGTGCACAACAGTTCAATGAGGGGGCACAAATAGATAGTGGTGTATGCAGTATGTTGTGTGAACACTGGCCTGGGGGAGGGGTCTAAGGGGAGGGGGTGTCCCCCTCCCCTTTGAAAATTTTTGAAAAATTAGGTGTCCTTAGATGCAATCTGGTGCCACATACGCTACCTTTTTGAAGTAAAATTTGTGTCAAAAAATAACGAATTTTTAGGAACTAAAAAAAAAAAATTATGCATGGATTGAGAAATTCTCATGAAAGTGAAAAAAGTGCATGTGTAATTGCCGAATCAACGATCAAATATTCGTTCCATTGTGGACTTTTCAATTAACGTGAAATTTTCATGATCCACAAACTGAGTGATTGGAGTCTTAACGGGATTAAAGGGATCATAGAATTTTGTATCATATATTTCCCTTTTAAAATTTATTGGAATTATTTTTTCGAAGAAGAAAATGCAGAAAAGTCTCATTGAAATTGCTGGCACTGAGCTTGCATTACAATTCGTAATGGCAAGTTCCATGGCACGTACGAAACAACACCATTCACTGTTCTGGTCAATGAGTTCGCGAGGCAGACATTTCCGCTACACTTTATCAAGACGTATATTCACACCTGTTGAGGCGGCAAGGATTATGGATAGATTACCAAGACCGATGCTCAGCCTCCGACACAGAGAACACCATGTTGTTTTATGAGATGGGCGATGTTTTTGTATTTTATTCGAAAAAATACAATTGCTGCCTTTTCTTGTCCTAAGAAGAATCAAATCATATGAAACATGGTAGTCAAATATTCTGACTACAGAACTTACAGGAGATCTATATTTTTTCAAAATCTCAAATTTCAGTTGGGGGGGGGGGGGCACACGGGAGGCACAAGGTTTTCCAGGAGGCACGTGCCCCCTGGCCCCCCCTGGCGACGCCACTGGTCTTGAAGTATCTGCATGGAAAGTATTTTTGAAAGAAGTCTTGACTGACAGATTTAAAGAGCATGGCAGTTATTCATCTTGTTAAATAGTAAAGTTTGATGTGATGAGGAGAATAAGTTTATCCTTAATATTGTCAATCATGATAGCAAAAGACAAAATAGTTGAGGATATGATTACCACCATCAGTGAAACTTGTAACATATTACCATTTTTAAACTGACATGAAACTGCTTGTACCTTGAATTTTCATGCTGTGTTACAGACTGCTCTGAATGGAAGCAGAATAAGAAGGGTAACGACTTAAAACCCAGTGACAGTGTTCTTTACTATTTAAATATTGTATTATAATTCAGAGAAATTTCTCTGATGTATGTCCTCATTTAGTTTGTATTCCTTGTCCAAAATTTCATGCAAACTTAAATATCAGTCTTGTTTGAATCAAACATTGCTCAGCATTGAGTGTACATAATTAGCATTGGAACTTGAACCTCTAGAACAAGTTTACATTACACCCATAATTCATTTTGCATTTATTCAGATTTGTTCCAAGTTAATTTAGTCTGTACTTTAAGTTTACAGCCCTTTACATTGTTTTTTCACAGCTCCTTCTGCCCCAAGAAATCCAACAGTTGAAGACAGCCCTGAAAAGTGTGTAGTAAATTGGGATGATTCAGAATCTCCCAATGGACCTGGTCTGTATTATGAGGTAAGTACCGCAGCACACAGTAATGCTGCTTGCTTCTTATTTCACAGATCAGTGATGTACAGTATCATATTCCTGTGAAGATCAGTTGTTACTAGTATTAATTACTTTGGAGGATTTAACTGGCATTGATAATTTTTAAACTGAATTTAACTTTTTGGGGGTTTCAGTGAAAAGAGAGACCTATGATGGTGTGTGTATGTATGTACAGTAAGTGATTTTGTGTCTGTGATGTATAATAGCCTGTTGACACACAATATCTCAAGAATGGTAAGTCATAGTTTTCATACTTGCATGTGGATGTCACATATTGAGAAGAAGGTATAGGTGAAGCAGTGATCTGCCGCTGCCGGTCGGCGCCGGTCGGGCCCGACCAGGACGCAGCATTGCCGACCGCCACAATCTGCCAAACTAACTTTTCCGACCGGCACTTATTTCTTATAAGAAACCAAATAAAATAGCCACGTGGTCGAAGGATCGACTGAAAAGAAACTATTTGCTGGTCATAATTTGAGACTGGATGAAATCCACTTTATATTCGTTCATAATATCCAAAACACATCTCGTGAAAAATACTATAATTTTGCATTCCAGAGCAATGACTCGATGCTTGATCGTCGCTCTGTAGTTTCAATTATTAAAAGGAGCGATGTACAGGCAACCAGCATGCCAGCAGAATGTTTTTTTTATTGAAGTACGTACGACCACGAACCTAAGCAGGGCTTAGTAGGGGCTCCATATTCCAATGTTCGGGACTGAAAATTAATGATTTAAAAGCCCGTCATGCTACTGCCATGAATATTGCAAACCCTTGGTAGGCCCTCCACTTAGCGGATGAGAACTATGAGGAGTAAAATGATGCTGCCATACCCCTTGCCTATTGTGTTTCTTCTCAGTTTACACTCAGAATCATAGCCAGATTCGCTAACAAAACGAAGGGTAAAACAGAGACCATCAAAGCACGCCGTATTTCAGTGCAAGTACTTGGCATACATACAGAGTGCAGTACACAATGCATACGCGTACTAAATATCCGTACGTACATATGTTCAATACTTTGCGTAAATCAATGGTGCTTATACTGTACCACGGCCATACCTCAGCAAGCACTTTTCAGGTATTGTAATTGCGTAAATCATAAATGAACAAAGCACAGTTTACACCATAAGAATTAATATCAGCGTTTCCCCTGGTAGCCTACTAAATTTACGAGAAGGCTGCCTTGCTGCTTTTTTGCGACTGCCTCGCCTTGAAATTACCGCCTCTTACTTTTTATCCCTTGAAAATTACTTGAAAGGCACGGACTAGATCTTTCCCTTACATATGGAGAACTTTTTCCTGTTGACAATGAAACCATACAGAACTCCTGAGACATTTCCCATGCTTTTACAATTGCCTTTAAACAACTTGAATTTGCACCCATGTTCTAAATTGGCCAAAAATATCCTCTGAAATCTAAATGGTGGGAAAAACTCTCGTAACAAGAATTAATATGAGGCAGACTCTTGAAAAAGTGATAAATAATATTAAAGACAGTGTATAATTACAGGCCATAATCAATGAATTACGTTTTATTTTGCCAATACCTGTACATAGATACAACCATAAAAGAATGATTGTGATTGGCTACAGTCCAAGGCTCCAAACTGAAGCATGGATAGTAAGTAAAACCATCAGACCTCGATAAAAGTGTTGACCGTATCAATTTGAATTGACTTCAAAAAATGACTTAAATTGTTGTTATTTTAGAGGCAGTTTTGGCACATGGTTAATTATGGAAACAAATTCTGTTTTAATCCAAAAAGGAAAGGATTTCAGTCGTGAACACTGGTTCGACCCCTAAAGCAAGCTACAGTCCTCTGCATAAAGTACAGGTAGCATATTTGATCGTCAGAAGAATAAAAAATAGCCTAAATCATTAAAAATGCCAAAAACGTTTTCCTGACATGTGCAAAAGACCCCCAAACAACAACTCGCGTGATAATCGCAAGCTCTAGTCAAACAGGTTTTCTCTACCGGGTGTCTTTCTTCATAGTGGCTTAGCACATTGGCCATTGCCTAACGTGTAGTACGTGTACATACTGAGAACCTAGCCTTCCTTACACATGTGTAATTTGTAGGAGTCTCCTTACAAGTTGAGCTACATTGCCAACAATTTTGATAAAATTTCGTTCCAAAATGCTTAAAAAATATGTAATGTGTTCCAGAAAAGGTTGTTTAACATAGAAGGGGTGATATACTGACAGGATGGCTTTTTTCCTTGTCAAAATGACTGTCATGAAATTTCAATTTTATAACGATATATATATATATATATATATATATATATAACGCTAATTCCCACCTTAAGGGGAAATTGTTATATCTGCTTGTACATAGGGCGAAAAAAAGATAATAAAATACATAAGAAATAAATTCGCCGTAACGTCTAAACATATAAATTAACGTTATTTCAATGGCCAGCCATCCGTTCGTGTTAACAGCTAGGTGTCCGTAAATTTGACAACTTTGAAGTAATGGCATCTAGTTTGTAAATCTAAGAGGGCGCCCTTGTAAGTTTACGTATTCCTATAGAAAAAGTGTGTGGAAACGTTAAGGCGAAACTTATATTTCACCCGAAAATTTTTTTCCCCTTAAGGTCGACTTTTCAACAACAACTTTCCCCCTAAGTGCCGAATTAGAGAAAAATATATATATATATATATATATATATGTTACGTGGAACAAACTCATGTCTCCAAGTCCATTCAATTGCAATAGTTGCTACAACCTACCCCCTCCCTCTTAATTAAAGAGTCGTAGCCCCTACCCCACCCCTTCCCCCCACAAAGGACCCTCATATTGCTGTTACTAGAAAATAATACTATGCCATGCATGATTCCAATTAGTTGATCCAAGGGCAACCACAGTATACATTAGTTCAGTGTTAAAAACGAATGCTTTAAAAGAAGAAAATATAAATCTGGACAGCAAAAAGAAGAAAGGAAACAATACAAGGCAAACAATTTCATATTTTTTTTGCAAGCATACAGTACATCATGCTTTTGAATTCTTACAATTGAATAGACTCAAAAGAAAATTATTATGGTAAAAATAATTTTGGAGATATTGCCCAAACTTAGCCTCAGCGCTACGTACGGCATGAAATTGCTTCAAATCAAAACAAAGCTAGAGCAAACTTTGAAGTAATAACAATAAAAGGTGACATCTTGTTTTTTCTGCATCTGATATATATTACAATTTTGCACAGATTTTTTTTTTTTTTTGATAATTTGAGAAATTTTAACAACATGAGATCCCTTTTTCAAGGCTGTCTACAGACAGCTTAAAACACTCGGGGAGTGCCGTTTCCGGCCATCTGGGGGTCTGTAAATTCCAAAATTTTTCTTGTACGCTCTGTGCCAACCGATGGTGGCGCTCCGCTTAGATAGTCCTGCCGGCACTCAAATCATCCTGGGCAGAACCCTGGTGAAGGCCAAAGGTCATCTGAACTGAGTAGAGGCCAACCATTGAAAAACTTTGGTTAACACGATATCTCCTGCTAGGAATCATAGATACTTTTGATACTTCAAATATAGGTGCATTATATTTGGTAGATGAATTTATTTATGTACTTTTAATGCTCAGCTAAACAGAAACCTTGACTAAACATATTGTAATAACCTGTGAACATTATATCTAAAGGTAGGAGGTATGTGTACTTCTCATATAGAGTATATAGAGGTGCTATGTTTAGTAGGAAAATGTAGTTGTCCTTGATGGAAGTCAGAGGTCGTCTTGGGTCACCAGAGGTACTCAAACACAAAGAGGGAGGGGTGGGCAGTCTGAATAAAATCCATCAGCTACAGCCTGTAGTTCATGTAATATGGTGATGAGATAACTGCTGCAAAGGTGTGTTCATAGGCTCATGTACAATCTTAGACAAAACTTGTTGGAACACCCCTGCTCCCCCCTCCCCTTTACAATGTTGGAGATAATAAAGGTCAATTTAGGGCACAACATTTTCTTTGAGACACAGCATTGTACTACAGTGATAGGGTGTACAGTGTACCGGTGGAAATGGGTTTACTGGGGGACCTGGGTTTTGTAAATGTCACTGACATCAAACATGAAATAATGACAGGAAGTGTTCCAACAGTTTTGTCCAAGATTGTAGGCATGTTTTTGAAACATAAATGTTTTGTCATGAATATTTTACTTTTGGAGTTTCAAAATACCGTTTTGTGATCCTAGATGTTAGAAGTTCTGATTGACTTCTATACTGGTTGCACTATTTCCTGCATATCAAATTCAGATTGAAACTTGGTGGATACTCAGCCATGTTTATGCTGAATTCTGTAAAACCAAAATTTGATGCATTTGCCTATAAAAGGACTTGATAAAAATATTCTCATATGGTGTTTGCATGGGCAGGAGAAAATGCAAATTTGTGACAGTATAAAGGCAAGGTTATTGTCAAGAATCACATTACCCATTAGCATGGATGACAGTCTACAGTAGGCCTTTTCCTTTATAGGTTCTTCACTGACGTCACAAATACATGTGACAACAGCAAATTAAGTCAGATATATTGGACGTCAAACTTGTGCACAACATGCATGTATGCTATGCACAAAGAGTATTGGTGAAAGCGTATGTTTAGTTCCTTTTCAAAGAATGTTTCCTTGGTGATGCATGGTGAAAGTTTGATGCATTATCTTCAAAGGAAATATCCAGTTAGTGCCTAAAGATATTACCATAGAATTTTTCATTTAGATCATTATAGAGTGTCTAAACCCAACACATCATGCCTACTTGAAGGCCTGCATTACGAAATTTTGTCCCTATTAAGGATTTCACCCGAGTCCCCACCAAAAGCGACGTTTGGTGGGGTGATTAAATTTCACCCGACTTCCTGCTTAACTCATTCAAGCACGCTCCGCAAGACTGCAATAGATTATTAGGTGTGAACGCGATGTAAACAGCGTACTAATACTACCTTCACTGCAGTTTGCACAGCCAGTATGGACACAGCTACGCGGCTAGTGCACACATAGTCTGTCTTAACTGCACAGTGAATAAAATACTTCAGAGCGTGGGTGGACGGTGTGTGGAGTTTCTGTTGCAAAACTTAACAAACTTTCCAGATCGCACACATTTTGAAATGCAAAATTTCTAGCATGCAAGTTTGGCTGTATGCAGTAAACGTCGGTGATGTAGGCCTATCCAAGATTAGCAGGGTCGGACGGAATTGGTAGGCGTACTGCCATATTCATTTGAAGATAAAATTTTCGCATTGGTAAAATTCTGTAAAACATTTTGCTGCATTACCATCACCACGACGGTTGCAGTATGAAGTGAAGAAAGGATTAAAAGGAACCGGTAACGGGATTTTTCTGGGAACTCCATTTGTATAAGTGAAGGCTCGTACACTTTACGAAGGACTAAATTCCATGCCTTTTCATTGAGTCGTCTTGGGCATTTACATCGTTCCAAATTAGCGATTACCGTGGGCAAGCGCTCTGTTGTCAATATGCTGTTGGAATTGTTTTTTTTTATGAAAGAAGGCTAATATAAAAAATTAAAACCCCCAAACAAAAATGTGCTTTTCCTTTAGGCGCAATAGCCACCGACATTTACTTGGAGCCGCCCGATTACAGCCCCATTGTGTAAAGGTACATTCCTGCATAGCAATGGGTACAAAGGAAGTCGGTTCTCCGCTACGAGTGGGGCCCGTTACAAACTCATAACGGTTCTAAACAATGAACGCATTTTCGGTCAGGATTTTTTTACTCGGTTCTTAAGAAAAGATTAGATAAACCTTTACCGCAACAAGTGAGCACCGAGCATAATTTTAAGAATGCCTTATGAATAGAGTTGTTGATACCGGTTCGGCGAATTCACACTACAGAAAACATTTACTGAGATTGATAAGTTTCTGTGTTCTGCAAATGTTTAATTGCGTGTTCTTTGTCCGTTTTCTATCTGCAGGTTTCGTGCAGTCGAAACTTCGTAGTTCATTAATTTGTCAAAATTCAGTGTAGCCTACTCCAATTTACCTACGGTACTTCTTTTTGTGTTTTGATGTATGACTGCGGGAGGCATTGTCATTGTTCAGAAGAAAAACAAAACAGGATAAAAACGGATTTAGTTTAAATAGATAAAGCAATTTTTACGATTGTGTTACGAATTTGCCTTAGTTATTTTACTTACTTTATTGCTTTTCACATGAAATTGCCATTTTGGTGTTTTTGTTTTTTCGTTTCCGTTGTTGTTTAAATTTCCAGTTTCCGATAAGTTGACGGAAAACTCACTTCATACAGCGTGCGTATCATAATGAAAATAAATTTGACTTGTACGTACTGAACATCTTTGACTGTAGGCCTATTAACCAAAAGATAAAATTTGTACTTTTGGTTAATAAAAGATAAAATTTGTATCAAATACAAATTTTATCTTTTGGACGTTAATGTGTAGGGGGCCTAAAACTTTTATCCTGTATGTTACAACTCCGTGCTTTTACGAGCTATCCCGCATGTTGAAAATTCTCATCTCTACGCACCGTCGCCTGTCTCTACCAGCAGACCCGTAGTCAAGGGGAGGGCAAAGCCCCTTTCAAATTTCTTTTGCCCACCTACAAAGCTTTCAAGTTGCCTTTGACTCAATATATTTTTACACATTTGGCCCTCTGAAAATTTTTTCGCCCCGAACCCATTTCGCCTTCTTCAGTCCTTGTCTGGCTATGGGCCTGGCTACCCGATTGTCCTACATACTAAGCAGGTGTAGGCTACTGTAAGTTTGGATTTGAGCAAGTTTTTACGATACCTTGAAAAACAGGTCATATCTAAAGGAATTGGAACGTTATAATGGAATATTGAAACGGTATAAGTTTCTAAACAATGTCTCATTCCATCATAATTGAAGCACTAGGTTTTAATATTGGACTAAGGCATCACCGTAAAAATTGCAAGAACAGGCCAAGAAACTTTACCGCTTTTTTGAAAACCTAAAAAGATATAAGCTGCAGAATCGAAGATAAATGAAATGAACAATATTAATGCCAACGATTTCAAACAAATGGAAAATGACGGAGAACACAAAATTTATTAAACGGGAGGTTGGCAGCCTGAGTAGTTCCTAAAAATCTAAAAGGCCAAACTTAAGGTGACCTACGGTGCTGAATTTTCCTGAATGCCATTAGCTGGAAGATGTGGTCTAACTCAATAGTTTAAAGTCTTTCAATTTGTAGAAAGCTGCGGTGTTTGCAAGTTCCAGTCATATTCTGGGGGCTGCAGCCCTCCCAGAGCAGGGAAAAATGCTTATTTCAGGGCACTGACACTTGTATTTTAAGGGCAAGGGGGCACTGCAGTGGGCAGTGCAGCGGGTAGCAGCCAACAGGGCAAAATGTTTATTAGTGCCTGGTAGGGGGCAAACCAATTTTCAACACTCACTGATGTAATGATGTATGAACCCAATACAAGTAACCTATAAACCAAAACTCCCGAAATAATATTTCTTTATAGTTTGGGGGGGGGGGGGGGACTCATCCATACCCGTCCTGAGTGCTATCGTGGTAAAAGGTGAAAATCTGGGCAATCTGCAAAATTTTCAGGGCAAACACCGTCCGCCCTCCCTGTGAAATGTCTTCCCGTACGCCTTGGTTCCAGTATTAATTCCGTCAAACCTTTAAGGTTGAAGTGCGGTTACCAGGTTATTGGGTGGATCTCACATAATTTTTGGGCACGTGGTATGAGGGAAATATCAAGCTAACTTTAATCCCCAGCCTCCATCACCTTCAAAAAAAGCGATAAGGATGGTATAGCAGTACGGTGTGAGAGGGACTTTTAAGGCAATTGGTAGGCTATTAAGCTTAGCTTCCCTCTAAACTCCATCAGTAGAATAAAAAAATAATTTCAGGAGAAGTTGGGTCGAAGGTACCTCAGACCTTTGTTGAAGCAGGGAGATGCTTTTCTGCTATTTGAAAATAGCAACTCCCTGGTTGAAGCTTCTCATGGTTCTGCAAAGTAGTGTAACCTTCATTGCCGCTATACTGTACTACCTGTGCCGGTGTGTCAAGAGGCGAAAATTCTCACACACAGCTCTGATTGAAAACGCCCACAGAGCTTGTATAGAAACGAAATATCCAATGGCAGCTCAGAACTGAATACTAATTCATTCATGAACGGCCAGCGCCCATTTTTGCGCAGCCTTTTTTGGAAGCCATGTGACTTCGTCTTTTTTCGTGCTTTTCAGGAACGAGTGACGTCACTCACTTGGGCCTGGAATGCTTTTCGCAATTGTTGGTGGTCGGCGCCATTTTGGAGTTTACAACTTTACCATATTTCACCCTGTACTACACGGTTTCCGAATACCTTTAACAGTAATAAACTTAATTTAAAACCACGAATAAGGCTCGGCATGAATCTGGATGAGTAATTGCTAAATTTGCCAATATTTCACGTAGCTAAATTTCGCCCATGGCAGCTGGCCCTCAACACGAGTGATATTGACCATTACACAGGAGAAAATTTTTCTTTGTTAGGTTAGCCACCCATAGGCCTATACGCGGAAGTGATAGACTGTCGGCAGCCTGCCTAGCGAAGATTGAAAGAACAAAAAACACATGGTTCATGCCCCTAATTTGAATTAAGCCATGAACTTTCCACATGTTCATTGGTCCGTACGATGCAGCCTGGGTAAATTGTACGGTTCCGGGGGGGGGGGGCTATGGGCGAATGGGGGAGAGTGGAATGGGGGAGAGTGGAATGGGGGAGAGTGGAATGGGGGAGAGTGGAATGGGGGAGAGTGGAATGGGGGAGAGTGGAATGGGGGAGAGTGGAATGGGGGAGAGTGGAATGGGAGGAGTGGAATGGGGGAGAGTGGAATGGGGGAGAGTGGAATGGGGGAGAGTGGAATGGGGGAGAGTGGAATGGGGGAGAGTGGAATGGGGGAAGTGGAATGGGGGGTTGAGTGGAATGGGGGGAGTGGAATGGGGGAATTGGAATGGGGGAGATGAAGAACTGTAAATGTGGACGGACTTCCAAAGGAGTCCCGGCTGAAGGACAAGTTTGTAACAGCCTACGGAACTGAGTAACTCATGATGTGTGTGTATGGGTGTGTTTGTGGGAGGGGGTGTGCTGGAGGAGCACATGAACACAGAGGGATCGTCGTCTGTGGAGAGGGGCAGTCCCATTTGAAATTTGGAATTATTCCGCCTCTCCCAAAGGTGAATTTTCTTTCTCTGATTTTTTTATGTAGAAACTGTTAGTCACGGATAATTTTTTGTTCCCTGTGGCTACGTGCCTGATACAGGGTCCAAGTCAGATGCTAATGCTGCAGCAGGCGCGTAGCCAAGGGGGGAAAGGGAGCAGCCTTCCCCTCCCCTTGAGCATATTTTTGGTATTTTTTAATGTTTATTTTCTACAAAATTGCTAGTGTTTCCCCTATTTATATGAGGTAAATAGGCCTGAAAAGTGCCATTTCCAGCGATCTGGGAGGCATTTGGGGCCCAAATTTTCTTGCGCCTCGCGCCAAACCACGTAGCGCAGGGCGCTGAGAATCTGTCTTTGGGCTTCGCCTCCCCCCCCCTTGACAAATTCCTGGCTACGCCCCTGTGCTGCAGCCTGGCAACCTGACCCATGCATAGCCTGAAGATAGGCCCAATTGGTATGCGGGGGGGGGAGGGGGCTGGTCGCACTGTCGTATGAACGAAATGAAACCTAGGTCTGAAGCTAGAAAAGGAAAAAAGGCAACGTATTTTACTAGGGGGCGGTGGCACTTTCAAGGGATCGCGGATGTTTGGGTAATAATTTTTACCTCTAGAAGCTTCTAAAAATTTCTACAGTTTCTACAGTACGAAAACGTTTTTCCCTGACATCGCTCCTCCTTTCATGGCCATTGACCTGCAGATTTTTTCTTTCTTTCTTAATTTCTTCTTTTTTTTTTTTGATGAAGGGAAGATTTGATCTAGGTGATGGTCACTGTGCCTCTCCCATTTGAAAAGCCATCCCACATAGATCCAGATCGAACTAGGATGTATACTGGATAACCCGTACGGTCCATACCACAATTTGTTTGTTCAAGTAAAATCATGGCTGCATACACACTGTACATTTTAGCTCAGCCGGGGGGGGGGAGGGGGGAGGGGGGGCTCGTACCTGTGGGATTCCCACTTTGATTGGATCCACCACGACAGTCCATGACTGTTCGCAACCTTGGTTACTCTGTGTGCAAAAATCCGTTTATGGCAAAAATTATCTGTGTAGCAGTTTGTTATAACATTAGGCGGCACCCAGGCTGGGTGTCATATCATACGTGAATAGCCCCGCGGGACAGAACCACCAGAATAAGATTTAGGCCAAATTTCTTTACATCTGAGTGTTATGGTGTATACAAATGCTGCACATTTGGACCTATCAATAATTTATAGTTACTTCTTAGTGTCATGGTTCTCACGTACTTCACCTACATGGCGTTAGATATAAAAGTTTTAATGTTTTGATGGCGGCCCAACCATGACGAGCCCTTGAAAAGTTCTTGCGGTCTCAAAAGCACGGGGGCTAGTCGGACCATTTTTCCAGACTGTTGCCTTAGGAAGTGACTTTGAGGAACGTAGCCAGACAAGATACTGAATATGAGAAGGGTGAATGAGTGCAAGGCAGCTTCCCTTAATTTAAACCTTCATCAAAGTTTCAAAAAATATGGTGTGCGCAAAGCACGAAGTCTAGTATCTTTTGTTATAGTATTAGGGGAACATTGCAACCAAATAATTTTGTGTTCAGACCACAATCATGTTATGTAGGAATCGCAGGGGCAAACATCTGGGTGCCCCTTGATGCATGGCCTTATGGGCACGGTATGGGGAGATTTAGCCCATGTGGGTCCCATGAAGATTAAGCCATGGCAACCTTGTGGATACTTACCCACTGAAAATATATACCATAAACCTGCATGGAACGTTAAATGTTCAGTCCATGCTCATAAAAATCCCATCATGCCTACGAAATTGTAGGCCACCAGTTGGGGGGCATCCCACGAGACCGAAAATGAACAAAGGTTCGCAAGACCGAAAATGAGAAGGGTTCGCGAGACCAAAAAACGAGAAAAGGTCAGCGAGACCGAAAACGAGAAAAGGTCCGAGAGACCGAAAATAAGAAAAAGTCTGCGAGACCGAAAATGACAAAGGGTCTGCGAGACCGCGGACAGAAGTGTCAGTCCGCCGCACTGCTACGCTCCGCTTGAAGTTAATGCTGGCACCCTGTAGTATTTACATTTTGCAAACTAGTGCGTTGCCCTTGCAACACCACCCTTCTGGTATGAACTTTCCGATCTCGCGAGCGGATCTTTAATTTCGGTCTCATGAACCCTATTTCATTTTCGGTCTCGTGGACCTTCGGTCTCGTGAATCTTCGGTCTTGTATCTTCAGTCTCGTGAATCTTTGGTCTCGTGGGCTGTAACCCCTTGAAGACCCCAAATAACCTCTTCCGGGCTAAAGGTAAAACGCAATATTGAAAGCTCAATTAAAGTCAAATGACAGTGGTGATGTGTCTAAGGCCCCTCCTCCACCCCCGAAAAAAGTTATCAGATTATCGCTATACGGTCCCACAAATAGACAAGAGCTGCTCTCCTCGTACTGTGGTAACTTCCTACTAGCCTAGTCAGAGAAGGGGACAACTGTTTTCCGGCATCTTATTGCTCCTTCGTCTCTATATTCCAAAAAGTCCACATTGAGGCTAGTGTTCGAGAAAAGGTTAGGTTAGAACAAGCCATTATCCTAACATTGTCCTTCATGCACACATTCGGAGTATAGAGACGTCGGAACAACAAGACATCGGAACCTAGAGGTGTAACCTCAGAGAAGCCATATCAGTAGTCGTTTTCTCAAGGGTCAAACATAATCTTTCATTGGTATGATCCGAAAATGTTTTCTAGACCAATGCAAAAGGCTTTTTTTCTGATATGTTTCATGCTTTGTTTCAAGCTCAACTGATTATCTCCCACTTTTTCCTGACATCGCTCCTCCTTCCATGGAGTATTATTCCAATCATGTCAAGAGATTTCATTATTTGAATCATGCTACTGGTATCACGAAAACAGTAGCGTGTTCAAAGGGGGGCCGGGGGGGCACTGGCCCCCCCCCCCACTTCTGAAGCCAGTCGGGGGAAATCTCTTAGTCGGGGGATTTAAGGGTTAGGGGAAGAGAAAAAGATTGAAGAGACACTGAGCACTCAACAGGGATGGCGCCAGGTGGGGGCGGGGAGCCCCATCGGGGAGTCTTAATCGATACGATCGAGTATGCAGGCAGTCCCCGATGGCGCCCGAGAGAGGACAAGTTCTCTAATAAGAACCCAAATTTTTTGGCGCCCTACGTGCGCTGTATAGTTACTCCAGGATCTTCAGCAGTTCCATTCCACATTGCTAGAAAGCACATGTCCTGCCAACCTTACCACGAAACATGAAGGCAGAGAACACTGTTCATGTGGAGGTCGAAAATTCCATGGCATGTCGCTAAGCCTAGTTACTGTTCTCTAATGTGTGTCATGCGGTACGGTCAGTTTGTGAGCGACTCACGGACCAAAGTTTGGCTGTGTCATAGGGTAGTCCAAGTGTTTCGATAATATGTATGTTTTTCCCGATATAGTCTAGAACCCCTACAGTTTTTCTTTTTTGTTTTCTTTATGTTCTTGATCACATATCTTTTTTGTGTAAGCCTACCACAAATTTTCGCGCGCTTTGCAAATTCAAGTTTCAGATTCGAAAGAACACTATATAAAGTGCGCAACTCGGCTCATGAAGTATTAAGTGATATCATGTAAAATATGCCCTGAAATGGCATGGGATAATAAGTCATATCCCCTTGTCACCACCTGTTCGACAGAGGGGCTGTTGAAGCTTGGGGTGGCTGGCATGGCCCAGCCCTCTGAAAATTCTGTCGCCACCTATGATCTGTTTACTTATTTTGGCTTTCAAAGGGTCATTTCTACAATGAAACCCAAGATTTCCGGTACGCTTTGCCCACTGTTCTACAGTTCTGTTACTTATAGCTATAAATATAATACAAACCATTTCCACCTTTTCAAGTAACTGAAGAAGTAGAATTCATGAATTTATGTAAAAGTTGGGAATTTCACCTCATTTCACGTTATTCAGTCAATGTTCTCTTGGGTCTGTTGTGCGATACGACTATAGTGACAAGAGGAGAGAAGTACAATGTAAGTTATGCCCGATAGGGACCAACTGCCCGGACAATGGACCTTTACTAGCTTTTAATAATTATACCGATTCTTTTTAGTGAAGGATAACCCAAAAAATTTTCGCTCGCTTTGCAATTTCACACTTTAGATTCTGGGGAAAACATTAAATCAGCCCCGAAACTACGTTCCTCTAGTATATACACCCATTTTTATGAAATATATGTCCCGCAATGGCATGGTTTAGTACACAGATTTTCTTCAGATCCCTCCTCACCATCCCCTTGACAGCATCCGGGCTGTTGGGGCTTCAGGTCGCTGCCTCCGCCAGTCTGGCCACCTGTCGGGCAAATCCTGGTGCCATCCCTGGCACTCAAAACTTAGAAGTAGCCTACAGAATGATATTAGAAGAGATTTTTTTTTCATTTTTTGGTCGTTTACCAAAGGATAGAGCTCTTCCAATTGTCCTCCAGTGAATAATCAGACAGGATGCTATCAACATCAATATCTGTCTCATATGGTGCAGGTAGGCCTACTATCATTTAGTTCCCTTCGCCCTTCGTGCTAGTCACTTTAACCATCTATAATGGTAAACTATATAGGTTTAAGGATGAAACAGCGCTGTCAACTTTTGCGATCATCTCAAGCAGCCTTCCTGACTGGCCTTGTGATCTTTAACGTAGTCCTGTCAATGTATGTGACACATACTGTAGCACACTGCAGCTTTCAACGCATAGAGGATAACCTGAACTCTCCGTCACTGACACCGAATTTTACAAAATCTGAAACAAACGAAACCTGATCAATAAGGCCTCTAGAACCAATTTAGGGAGGTCTTATTAGCTTATGTTGCAGGAGCTTCCGGGGGCTTCGCCCCCTGGACCCCCACCGGGGCTCTGCCCCTGGACCCCGCCAGGGGCCCTGCCACGGGCCCCTGGACCCCACACGTGCAAACTCACGCTTCGCGCTCGTGGTGCACCTTCGGTGCACTTGTCACACCCCTCCATGTCAGTTGGCGGAATCACAGGTTGTGCCCCCCCCCACCTTCGAAATCCTGCACACGCCACTGCATGAAAATGAAGGTAAATGCGGCATGATGGTAAAGTGAATGTTGCGTTAATAAACACAAAAAATATGTGAAAAGAAGATGTGAAAACTGAAGCAAATCAAATGAGACCGTACTGTGAAGTTGAAATTTATTTGCGTTCAAAATCATATGTGTTTGGCCGGCTACTACAGTGCCGACGATCACGTTATATATAAGAGGAAATTTTAACGATGTTTGGACTCTCTGCGGAGAACCTGCATCAATAGACATAACGGACATCGTGAACAATGCAGAACTGCTAATGAGGAGAACTCTGAAATAACAGTTTTACGGCTGCTCGCCAAGCTCCCACCCATCTATTGTTCCGTGAATCGGCCGAGGAAATAAAAGCAAGTCGCGGGAAGTCGAATAAAAGTCAGTGGCAATAGCGATTCAGAGTTAGCTTAGTAGCAATCAGCAAGTATTCTCAGGCAATAAAATTAAAAACATTTGGTGATAGAACCTTTATGTTTAGTGCCCCTAAGGCATGGAATGTTCTTCCCGCAAAAATCTGATAGTTAAGAAATTATGACCCTATTTAAATCTGCACTGACACCTTCTTTATTTAAAGAAGTTTTACTCAAACTTTTAAGTTTTTGACTGTTAGTTTTATTATTCTTTCTTATTTCTCAAGTTTCTTTGACTTTTTATTTAAACACAATCTTTTGGTTGCTATCTTTGTGAAACATGTTGAGATGTTTTACTTACATAATGGTGCTGTAATGTACTACACAAGAGTTAGTTAGTTAGATAAAATTTAACGACACACCAACACGAACGTGTTATATAGTGTCAACCAGATAAATACGGTTCAAGTTCGGTTTCATATATTGTTCAAATACAGTGCAAGTTCTCCCCTTTAGTCGCCTCTTACGACAGGCGAGGAATACCGTGGGCATATTCTACAACCCCCAGCCCACAGGGGGCGTACTACACAAGAGAGAAAAGTATTATGAGAAGTAACTTGGAATGCAAGAGATGCTTGCAATTTTGTATCATTAAAATTTAAAAAAGTAAAAAAGTAATACAAATTTTCGTTACCTTATTTGATTTACTAAAATTTCAAAAAGAAAAAGAAAACAAATTATCTTTATCTTCTCCGTGGCAAGATTTTTGGTCAGACAAACCCTGGGTCTAGTAGGAAGCCCCACCCCACCATGTTGTACCTTGATTGTTTGACTTTGTGTACTGCTCAGGGAGTAACAGTAATGGTGTCAGTGGTAGTGATACTTAGGCAATGGCTACAGTCCTTAAGTTGTAAACACTCATCCCCCCACTCCAAAATAAAAAGGAACTGAGGATACATGTCCCATGCAGCTTTAAGAAAAAGTATAAATAAACATAAATCTATACATAACAATTACAGGGAAAAGTGACAAAAGGAGAGCCTACTATACATGTGTTTTTACTTGTTGATGAATTTTAGTTCCCCCTGCCCCAAATGCTGTTCAGGGGGAGAGACCACATATCCAAACCTGTATTCTGGCTGTGTAAGTGGGGAGATAACTATATAGTAAGAGGGTTAAGTTAGTACTGATCAATGGCACATCATGTTAGTGAAAAATCAATGGGAGTGATAAAGCACAGGCCAAGGTTGGTGGATTAACCATAAATCCCAAATTAAATACAGTAAATATGGTAAATTTGGCAAAGCACTGAAAATTTTACTTTTCAGATCCTTTTGGCAACTCATCGCCCCTGTTGGCGCTTTGAATTACTCCCGCCCCCCCCCCCTCCCGTCAGGTAAATCCTGGCACAACCCTTGTTAGGTTCATACAGACTTTATACTCCTTATTTTACCTTTAGTGTTCATCTTTTATGTATGGAAACATCATTAATAGTACTTCTAAGTAAATTTAGAAGATATTTCAAAATAAATTTTGGGTGACAATTTATTCCTGTTAAATGCACACTATGTCCCCTCTCTGTTCTAGGGACACTAAATTGTGTAGTTCTGTTCTGCAAAGAGAAACTGGACAGGGAAACCTTCTCCCACATACAATAGCTACTTGTAATCTTTTCCTTTCCTTTGTTGTGGACTTCTTTTGTTAGCCACGAGTCCACCAAACAAGTGATAAGTAGTACCGGCACTGGTCAAGTAGGCTAATGTTTACTGATAATGGACTGAGGTGTGAATGCCATGTGTGTGCACCAACTTATCTGATCAGGTTGTTGATCTTTGTTTATTCAAGCAAAAAGGTGTGGACAAGGTCTCAATAGGGCCAAGATTTCGTCATGTGCACATACACGTAAGTGCAATCAATCACAAATAGTTTAGTCACATACTCTTTGAAAAGAAGGAACAAAAAATTGCATGCTTTGACCTATACTGTGTGTACACAGTGTAATTTTTGCTAGTGCACTAAGTTTGATGTCCAAAATGCTGGTACAGGTAAAACTGGGCCCATTATGACTTCACGTGAAGTACCTCTAATTGTGAGATCATGCATTTATTATTCATTCCTATGTGTGTAGTGTAAATATGTTGGGTACAGTATTCTCCTGCATCAATGATATGACTGGTGATGTCCTGAAAGTTTGCATGCACTAGCACAGGGGTCGGCAACCTACGGCCCGCGGGCCAAGTCCGGCCCGCCGGTGTCAAGAATCCGGCCCGCGGAGAGCAGTCAAAATCGCGTACAAAAAGCACAATGTGCAATACTGGCGAGAACGCCTAGCCACGCATGTCTGTAATACTTATTTCAACTATCAAATTCCCGTATACGCCTCGCCTCCAGAGAACGTATAGCTTAAAGTTTCCCTAAAGCTATAAATAACTAAAACTGGGTGTGAAACACTGTGCCACTAATTACACATTATATACAGACAAGGGGGTACAGCTTCTGCACTGTACAATGACCGCTCTGCGATCGCGATTGAACGTGAGAAGTGCATGCAGTCGGCCCAGGCCCGTTGCAGTGTGTTAAGGTATAGTGCAGTGTATAGTGCCCACATTATCTCACCCATGCAAAACCATTTTCAGAGTTTGTTGTGGCCTGCCTTGCTTATTGACTTCGTAACAATGCTATTTCAACTACCCCTTTGGCCCTCCGCTAATTTGCCAAGTAGCAATTTGGCCCGTGTCCCCGAAAGGTTGCAGACCCCTGCACTAGCATATAATGTAGTGAGTTACTGTGTAGATAGATGTACCTGTATTGTTCATTCATAAATTTGAGGCCAAGATATGATGTTGCTACTTAAGCCATATACTTAGTGTATCTTGCTTGTTATGAGATGTTTAATTGGTTTGGGAGTTTTGTACTGGCTTCAAAGATTCCTCTGTTTTAAGTGTAGTGAAATATCTGCAGAAATAGCTAGGCAAATACCGTACAGTTTGTGGTTGCTCTGAAAGGTAGCAAAATTTCAGTACTCCTGTGCCTTTTGGGCAATGTGTAAGTCATAAATTAAATGATTGACACATGGAGGAGGGCCCGAGAGCTATCTGCCGTCTGCCTCTTGATGGATGAAAATGCCTTATTTTTTCGTTTGTGATATACACAAACTTTTTCAACAAATGTAGTTCAGAAACTTCCCAAAATGTAGCATCTACTTGCATCTACCCAGCATTCATTGCCAAAGGGGAGACAGCCCCTAGCTCCCTCTGACTCCTCCCCCAGGAAGGCACTCAAAAATGTTAAGTCCCAGCTAAGAACAGCTTCTTACAACTTCAATTGAAGTGAAGATTATAATCAGTTCAGAATATCCTCCTTCTTTTTCCAGTAGAACCGTCTCACTGAACATTGTTCATTTCTTTGCAGGTGACACAGTTCATCAGAGACTCCAGTAGTGGAGATTTAGATGAAAGCCCTGGACCAGTGAAGGTAGAATCTGTTACAAAGTATGAACTCCAAAAAGCAGACATGATGCTGAACTCAGAATATGCTTTTAGAATCTGTGCCAACAATTCTGACCATGAAGGGGATTGTACTGATGCTAGTGGATCCTGTATGACCAGTCCAGGAGGTAATAAAAATTTTACTTGTTTATATAATAGTGCCTAATTGCTAGAGAATTGTTCTTTTTTGCAGCCCAACAGGACGAAGTACTGAATGGTGTTGAAATTTTTTATTTATTTTGTTAGCATGTGCAGTAATTACAAAGAAGCATGAAACATGTAGGGGAGTTGTATTGGTGTGTTGAGTAACTTATCAGAAACATATGCAGTCGATTTGAATAGTTTTGACATATACAGTATTTTCTGTGTGCCTTGTTTCCAGTGCAAATGTCTTAACTCATGCAGGTATATTACTGTGTGAAACTATGGAGTCCTAGAGCAGTATCCAACTTTTCAAATGTCCCCAACTCTATTATCCATCTTTCTGTCTCTTAATGGAGATTAATTGGTCTGCCTTTTTGGAATAATTTTTCTGGTTTTAATACTTGTGATAAATCATAGTGATTTACAAAAAGGATGATTGTTATCATCTTTATTAATCAAATTAACAACCAAGATTTATTTCACAGAAAGCAGATAAGTATGATTCAGGGGTAAGTCCTGATCTTCTCTTAGTCCAAACAAGTCAAAGCATTAGCTTGAGGCATGCCTCATTCATCTTGGTGTCAGCTGTGTCTCCTCCCAGACCATAGGTAAGGTCTGCCTCTATCTACATACAATAACTTTTCACCACTCATGCACATGTCCCATGAAAGAGAAGTTAAAGGAGATTGAAAAGAATCAAATTAAGTTAGACTATTGTACTGATAAATATCAGTTTACCACATCAGTGTAATATTACTGTGGAATGTGTTCTCTGGTGTTGGTATGTTGAGATTGTTGTCACTCAGTCTGGTGAGGATGGATGGATAGGCCAGTACATTGTATTTAAAGTAGGCTTGGTACATTCCTGTGAAGCTACAATCATTACATGGTTGCTGTGTATCTTTCCAAGCCATTCCTCTTTTAGGCTACTAAATTTGACATCCTGCCACCAGTTTTAATTATCCTCCCAGCCCATGAAGTCCTTTGGAACCAAGAGAATTAGCATAGGCTAAGGTGTGTCATTGTGGTTTGCGTAAACAAGTATAATATGGAAGCTAGAAGGGGAACAAGATCCCATACTTGATATGGAGTTGCTTTAACCAATAATGTTTTTAGAAAATAACTGGGTCACTATTTTGAGGTTGATATAGAGGTCCAAATTTGTTATCCTGAGCACTGTTGTTCTGAGATATCTTACCAGTATTCCTAATTATTGTCAGATAGTATTTATTTCATGCTATCCTTTTCCAAGTAATTCACAAGGTACGCCACACAGACTTATCTCACAAGATTTAGTTATTCCCACGCTTCTAGCACACCTGGCAATCTTTCCGGTTTCCTGTCACGTGTTTTGGTGTACGTGACTACTTCCACGTCCTGTACCACGCCGGAAGGTCCCCATCCCATATTTTGTAGGTGTGGCCAATTTCACTTTCTGTGGCCTCCTCATTGGTCATACAGTACCAACACATTAATTAATATTTATTTGCTTGAGTGCGTGTTAACTTTTAGCCAATCAGGAGACTTCATTTTAGTTCCTGGATCTTCCCACAACCCTCGTAGCTTGGAAGCGCGAAAAGGGCTCCCAGCCCGCAAGCTCTCACTCGTGTTGCAGACTTCGAAAGGTAAACAACATGTAGTCACTCATCTTCTCGATTTGTAAATAATCTAATCTTTTTTTGCCAGCCGTTAATTGAACCTTTGGAATTGATCATCAAATAAATCATTTAAATCAAGTTGGAACTTTAGTCAGTTTTCTTCTCCGTTTTTGGACTTAACCGTTTCGAGCTACACCTCAAGATCCCTGTACAAAGCCTTCGCAGGAGCGATTGGCCCATTATCCCACATGGAGGAGTAGAGCGGGGCTTCAGCTCGCTACTTATCCCACATTATGGATGTTTCATTTTGAGTGAAATAGGTTTTTGTTTTTCTTTGAATGAAAATAATAATAATTATACATGATAGGGGTTGGGATAGTTTCAATAGAAGGTTAACAGAGAGTTAACACTGTAGTTTTAAAACAAACCAAAGTTAAAACAGATTCATTTTGTTGTTACAGTTGATGTGTTTGTTTTCATGTCTTCAGCACCAGACAGTATCCCAATGATAGAAAAACCTGATCAAGAAACAGATGTAAAGAGTTCTTCTGTCATCCTTACTTTGCCAAAAGTAGACATCAGAAATGGACCAATCAGGTTGCAGCATTTCCCTATTATTTAGATAAGTTGAAAGATAGCAGTGTAAAAATTAACTTTTTTTGATAGTTTTACAAAGCAAGTCACATGTTAATCCAAGTTTTATACTTTACTATAATCTGCATATGAAAATGACTTCACTCAGTGATTGCTTTCACTATAATGTGAAGGTTTATTGTACTGATGTTCCAAGTTACAGTCAAAAATTGATAAAAAATATCAGAAATATCAATGAATTAAACTTTCTTTGGAAGAGTTCGACCACCCTTTTTTGCATCATTTTGGAAACTTTGTAGCCTGGCAGTGACAGTTTTGGTCAGGTCTCTAATCATTGTTTTTAATTGTCTGTTTACACTGTCCGTTATGCATAAGTACAACCTTTATGAAAAATTCAAAATTGCATGAGTTTTCCTGGCTAGAACCTGATTTTAACTTTTGGAACATCATCCCATGCAAAAGAAATCTGTAAGTAGGTATTGTCACTATCATGTATTGTTCTTTTTACAGCTGTTATGAGTTTGTGGTTGTGAAAAGAACTGCAGGAGAGTCAGGTAGTGGGTCTCCTGATGATGTACAATTTGAAGAAATAAAAAGTGAACCTGAAAATGACTCACTGTACAGGAGTGTAGTTATGAATCAGTAAGTAAAACATTTTGTGAACCAAAAGTGGAGATGATCTCAGTGTATTCAATCCATGTTTGTCATATGATGAAGGATTTTTATCTCTTGCCATTCATTCCTTTTTTACTTTATTTGAAGGATACATGTGGCAAAAATGACTCAAATTTAGTCTCAAATTTTGCAAAATTGTCATTGAAACACAAACCAACTTAAAAAAATGAATAGACAGACATCATTGATACTTAAATCAGGTGGTCAAACTGATTTTGTCAGCCATATCATTTATGATACTGCCTAATGATTGGATAATTAGCTATATAGGCAATTTGACAATGAGTGAATGTGTGCATATGTTACTCTTTACATCACTTATTTACAAAGGTGTTCAAACTTGTTCTGATAGGCATTGCACATTCTTATTAGCTTATGTGGTAATCTTAATTAATATTGAATTATCTGTGTGTCTTATAACTGTTGGCAGGGGGAAATGAAGTGGTGTGCGTCTGTGCGTCCGTATATGAATGTGTATGTATGTGATGCGAAACTTAATTGTGTACAAGCAAAGGCATAGTAGGAAAGGTCTGCTGTGCTTTATATTTGGCAGATATGTTGACCCAGGTGTGAAGTTTTGCCCTATTGCTTTTGGCATAAATATCATGCTTAGTAAAATGAGTGGGTGTGGCTAAATGTGAAATCTTAAAATGGCAATATCTCTTTATCAAATAGCTGATAAGCTTCATACTTTGGTATGGGTAATCTACTAGAGGTAATAGTTTTTTGGAACAATATATCATCTTCATTAACATTCATGAGTGGGCAGATTTAACTTCGAAAAAGCAAACTCATGGAAGGAAAGTTTTGCTGTACAGGATACTTGATGCATATGTTGTTCAGGGTGTGAAGTTGTGCCCTATTGCTTTTGGTGCCAATATCATGCATAGTTACAAGGCAGCGGGCTAAATGTAAAAAATCTTAAAATGGCAACACCTCTCAATCAGGATGGCTGATGAACTTCATATTTAGTATGGATAATTTAATATAAAGCAGATGTAATACTGTTTTTGAGTACTGTACACCGTATCTTTACATTTTATGTTGTATTGTGTCACATTCTTGTCTCCAGAAGACATAATTAAGCCTACATGATATCATGTCACAAGGTTTGTTAGGAGGAGGCATGGAAGGTTAGGAGTTAGAAGTTTCGAAAAGGCATTATCCTGCAGGATATCATGTGAGGATTGGGTTGAACCATGTATTATCTTCATAAATATTCATGAGTGGGTGAGGTTAACTTTGAAATGGCTGAAAATGTATACAAGCAAACCAGCAGGAAAGTTGTGCTAAGCATGATACTTGGTACATATGTTGTCTGGTTGTGAGTTGTGCCCTATGCTTTTAGTGCCAACTTCATGCATAGTAATGAGTGAGTGGGGCTATTAAACATAAAAGTCTTAAAATGGCAATATCTCTCTGTCAGGATGGTGGCCCGCCGGGTGATTTATTTCATATTTGGTATGGGTAATCTAATAGGTAGAGGTAATTGATTTTTGGGAACAGTTTATCATCTTCATTTATATTCATGAGTGAGTGGGGTAATTTGAAAATGCTTGTGTACAAGCAAACCATAGTAGGAAAATGTAATGGGCATGCCACTTTATATGAGGTATGCTGAGATGGTGTGAATTTGTGCCCTATAATGTTTTAGTGCCAGCGTTATGCATAGTAATAAGTGGGCAGGGCAAAGCAGAGAAAACTTAATTAAAAGGCAAAACATCTTAATCAGGATGATTAGTTAGCTTCATATTTGACACAGGATGCTGAAGTATGAATAGATTTTCTTAGAATTTGGTTTGTACTGTTAAACGGAAGTTCTTTTCCGTGTCTGGAGCATGTGAGGTCAAAGGCTATGTGAGAGTCATTTGGGGACATAGTTTGAAAAGATTGCAGAAGGCTCCTCTGTCCACAAAGCAAAGGACTGTTGTGGAAGTTCACTAGTGTAAACTTTGAATAGAGTTCCTTGTGTGATGCACAAGAGTTTCTGTTTGGACATAGCAACATTGTCCCATTGGTAAACATATTCAAAAACATGAAAACAACATCAGATAATTGAGTGAGATTGCTGTTCGGCAATCAGCAGTATGCCACTGTCCTGGATCACATAAGCATGCATGAATTAGAAATTGAAATTGGTTAATGGAATACTACCACTGACAGGTTGTTAAGCAGCTAAGTTTTCTTGGATCAAATACCCTTGAGCATGCTTGAATTGTGATTGCTTAATTGAGTAAAACAAATTGTAACTGTATATTGTCTGTGTGGAAATTCTGATGAATCAGTTCAGTAGACTTTCATGGTCATGTTATGTGTTAAAACTCTTAGGAGGGCGTACAGGTATATACATTGAAACCTTCAGTTCAGATGGCTCTTGGGCTCGAAAAGTATACCATTTGGTGACCTGGTTTGAAGTCTAACAAATAATATAATAGCATTAGTTTGTGGCATTGTAACCATTGTAGAGTTGTCTCTTACTTTACTATAGTGCTGAGTACATGATGAAGGAAACAGTAACCATTGGCTCAGATGCCAACACAATAACAAGATGTAGGTTAGGACTCAGCAGCAACAGAAGGCGAAAAAGATCAAACATGGTTGATGGGGGTGACCTTGTAGCCACAAATGCTCCTCTGGAGAGCGGGACAAATTATGACATCTTCTTGAGGTGTTATTCTGAAACTTCTGGTGGTATGGTAAGTTACAGTGTTGTCCATATCTTTCAGAAAAGCTGTTATATAGGGATCAGATTTAGCTGTTATATGTAGTATGGATCAGATTAAGCTGTTATGTATGGATCAGATTAAGGTGCTGTTTAGGGAGTAGCTTAAGCTTCTACGTGCTTCTGTACTTGCTGCCCAGTGCAATGAAAACTGCACCTATATGCTGTTGGGATGGAGCAAACGGTTTCACATAAAGGGTGGGGGGAGTCTTCCATCTCTTGCTAGAGGATGTCATTAGTGTAAATGAACCCTCATGCTTTTCTCCTTCTTGGCTCAATTAAACACTGTACTTACAACTATGAATTTCAAAAGATTACGTCCCACATTTGCAAAAGTAGGGTTTGAAAACTGCCTCAAAATCTTAACATACAAAGATGCTTTCAGTATATTGCCTCTTGCCTGGAGCTGTATGTTTAATACTTAAACATGATGTGTTTTACACTCTAAGGATTAAGTCATATTGTTGTTCAACTGACATAAAGTTTTTCATGGTTGTTCAATTGTGATATATCATAGTTTAACATTGTAAACTTTTGACAGTCTATATGTAATGTAAAATTGTGCTTTCTTTCAGTTTCAGTATGCTTCTAGTAAGTATGTGAGTGTTACCACAACTGGTGGTGATGGTGCATCTCCAGGTATGTCCTTCTCCAAAGGTGATATGTTTATTGACAGATTTTTGCAACATTGGTAAGGTGGGCAAGGTCAACCTTATTGTATTTTCTGGGGAGAAGGTTCAACACTGACTCACCAGTGATATATCCCCAGTCCAAAACTTTTAAGATTTGATTCGCAAACTCAGAGGACTCAGAACATGATGAGTGGTGCTTCTCACATTGAGAGTAGTAAAGCTTGAAAAACTAGCAGTGACTCGCATCTTTCAGCTACTGTAGAAATAAGAAGTCTTTACTGAGTCTTTTTTTTAAAGTGACTCAAGTCATGTCATGAAAGAACCCAGTGGCTAGTCTTGAATAACTTCTTCAAAATTAGCTTGTTATTATCAAAATTAATGTGATTTAAAGTGACAGTCACTCAAATACCTGGCAAGGGATTTGAACTTGTCTGAAATGAGAGACTGGAGGTGACTCCACTCATATAGTTGAGTGACTTGAAGTGAAGACTTTAAAAATGGAACCTACTGCCATTGTGCTTGGTGCTCAGCATAAGCAATGGAGTAGGGAAAACAAGCCAGTGAGCCACAACTGGCAAAAAGGCTGTGGCAGCCCGACTTAAACCAATTGGTTAGAAACTGAGCCGTAAAACCTCATCTGACACTCTGACACTCTAACACTCATGATGAATCAAGCCTATCATGAGACCTGAAATGACTCTACTCGACTGGACTCAAATCACAATACCCAGTGACTGGGTATGACTTTAGCCTTCTTACCTTCTGACTGGGACGTGGCTCAAAATTCGACATGTCAAATGTATTTATATCAGGTCATGTTGTTTTTTGGGTAGGCTAGTTCTACAGTTATTGGTTTGTGTATAGGAAGTCGTGCATTCTAAACCTGCAAGTACCAGTGCTCTGTTTACTTTGGATGATGAAATTTATTTTTTCTTTGGCAGGAGATGAGTCACTTATGTGAGTGTCATGATTAAACAAAGCTCAATACAAATTTTGAAAGTTAAAAGATTTCCACTTTCATGTTTATTAGTCATATAATCTCTTAAAAAAATATTTTTTCTGGTTTGAGTCATAAAATGTTAACATTCTACTTATTGCTGTCATGCTGCTCTTTCAGTTGCTTACAGAAGGTATCCAAAGTAGGTTGTAATAAGCAGTGCACAATGTTGCATGGTAGTATGCCTAAACGAATTTCTTGTCAACTATATATATTTATTATGCATGTACTCCTTATTTTAATTCT
The DNA here is from genome assembly GCA_029531755.1 of Holothuria leucospilota. Classification (NCBI taxonomy): domain Eukaryota; kingdom Metazoa; phylum Echinodermata; class Holothuroidea; order Aspidochirotida; family Holothuriidae; genus Holothuria; species Holothuria leucospilota. The sequence continues at coordinate 165,666 of JAIZAY010000060.1, forward strand.
CCTTCCATCTTTCCTCTTTACAGGTCTAATTGTATTCCTGGTGATCGGTGTACTTCTTATCATTGCTGTTTCTGTCGCATTATTTGTAGTCTGGTGAGTCATTTGTTTGCAGGATGATGCCTCCTCTTAATGGCAATCTTGTCACATGGTGAAAAGCTCCTTGAATTACAGATGTTTTTTAGCATTCAGTGAAATGAAATATCTCCTCCTCCTACCCCTCCCCCCCCCCCATAATAATTTGTCCAAACTTTTTAAAGTGGCAGTCTGTTTCTTTATTCTTGTTCAGAGTTTGTGATATATGGTTTAATTGAGACTTTTCTCCTGTTCTTCAAATAATGGTAAAACCTGTCACAAAGAAGCATTGAATAAAATATAAATTGCTGTACTATTAGCTTGTTGTACTACTGTTCTTTCATATTACAAAGAAATGTTTGCTGGTAAATTATTTGTATTGTTGAATTAATGAGATGAATGTGAAGATACTGCTGTTTCTTCAATGCATATACAATACTTACTCTTTTTGATTAGTTGCTGAAGGAAGACAAAATCTATGTGATGGTGATGTTGTGTGTGTGCGAGTGGGGATGTGGTGTGAGAGAGTGGGTACGTGTGTTTGTGTGAGAGTGTATGTGAACAAAATAGTGTGTCGCAAACTACTCCTAAACAATACTTAAGATGAACTTGAAATTTGGTGGGTAGTTACCTGACCATGAAAGCTTGTGCATACCTATAATTGATGATGTCATAGGTCAAAGATCAGAGATCAAGGATCAAATTTGCCAAAAACTGTTTTTTGCCATTATTTGCCTAACAGAAAAGTAATAAAACCACATGACAAGGTAGGACTGATAAGATATCATTTTTAAAATGGTGCTTTTTGGTTGGTTAGGGTATGGTCCAGGGTCAAAATGAAGGTTATAGGTCAAATTTGCCTAAATATTGCAAGGGAATGCCTCCTAAACAGAAAGTCAAGTGAACTTTACAACTTTGTGGGTAGGTACCTGACCTTGAGTGAAAACTTGTTCAGGCATAATTGAAGACATCACAGGTCAAAGATCAAATTTGCTAAAAAAATCTTTTTTGCCTCTATTTTTCTAGATTTGTAACTGTGTTTCTTTGTTGCTAAGGTGCAAATTTAAACACTACTAAGTAGTTAAAAGGTTAACTTTGCCAGGGTTTGGCAAAAAAGTCTATATCATCTATGCCTCCTAAACCATACATCTGATCAATTTTAAAGTTGGAGGATAGAGACTTGAACATATAAATATTTGCATGGGTAACCATAGGGGTGTCATATGTCAAAAATCAAGAGGTCAAAGTTAAATGAGCTAAATCGGTTTTTATCCATTATTTTATAACAATATGTTAGAAAAGATCATGTGATATGAAAAGAGTGATGAGAGATATTTTTAAATAATACACTCTAATTGCTTAAGTTTGAGATTGAAATTTAAATGACCTAAAAGTGGTCTTTTGTCATGAGTTGCTTATCAGTATGTTGGGAAATTTCTTCAGCCCCAAGGTATGTAGGGAATTTGGGGGAGGTGAGATTTGCAACTTCGTGGATTGCTTTCTTGTTTTCAATATGACAAGACTTTAAAGTGGTCATTCACTTCATGACATGTTATTTCCTGGTGTATAAATGATTTCAAATGTAGGCATCTACATTTTGTTACAGGTTCAGGTGTGCCCACAAGAAGGAAGATAAGAGTGTGGGAGATGTTGCTTATGCCAATGAAGGTAGGAAGCCACTCTACCCTTTAGCAAAGAGGCATGGGAACAGTATCATAAAGTACCAGATTTTAGATATCTTATATGATGCCATTGAAATCTTTGAAGCATTTCTAACAGATTTAAGGAATGACTTCAAAGTAGCTAGTATCAGGGAACTTCATAGCACATTCTACCAATTGGGCTAGCCTCTTTTTAGAAATGACAAGGTTCCCCTTAATCAATGCAGCCTACCCAGTACTAAATCATATAAGAAGGTGCATGCTCCTTTCAGGGTACAAACTCCAGGTGTGATTGTATTGATTTGATTTCTTTATGGACTTTTCAAACTGTTGTATGAATGTAGCAAGGTTTCATACAAGAAAAATTCTTCTTTATACAAACTTGTAATGGAGATGAAACACAGTGTTTGCAAAAGTCTTACAAAATAACATTTTTTAACAATGTGTAACTACTTTACAATATGAAGTGTTCTGTTGTCCAGTCTTTATACAGTTTGATAATTACATGTATTTCAGATTTCAAATGTGTTATATATAAGACCCTATCCAGTACAAAGACATACAGTGATGTCTGCCACATGTGGGTGAGGTTGCTGTTTGTGGGTGTAAGTTGTTTACAAAAATCAAAAGCAAAGTGGAAAGCACTGATTTTCAAATTATCAAACCCAAAAAGTAAAAGAAATGTGTGTTCATATACATGATTATCAATCTTTCATATTGATACAGCAGTAGTAGACAGACAAGTTTGATTACACCAATATATAAATTTGATCGTGTGAATACACAAATTGAGTTCAACTTGTCTTGAACAAAATATGCCTAAAAATTACCATATTTTATCTCTCTGTAGGAATGGGACAAGGTTCATCATCTGTTCGTGGTAAATCAAAAGATAGAGATACATTATCTTATGAAAATGTTGCAAATCCCAAAGGAAAAGATAATTTATCACATGAACATGTTGAAAATCCAAGTCCAATGAAAAACCCAGTAGTCCAGGCAGGACACCCCTTTAAACCTACTAAGAAACAACCAAAGAAAAAAAGTTCCAGCACTGGATATGAAGAAACATCCTTTAACGAATTACCGAAAGGGAGCAAAGAGGTAGACGCTAGTTATGAAGGAATCATCTATGAGGAGATGCCTGAAGACTCTAATAACTACGACCAGGCTTTATATGGTACAGATGAAGCACCGCTTCCAGTTAAAGTCTCTGAGCTACCAGGATATGTTAATAAGAAGAGATATCAGAAGAATGGCCTAGAAAGGGAATTTAAGGTATTATATTATTTACTCAAACCAGCTTTATGTACGTAACTGTTTGAGCTATTGCAATTAGCCACTCTCACTATATCCATTTGTCATGTCTGTCAGCATTTGTTCACAATTAAGCTTTCAAACATTCATTTTTGGTTTCGATGAAAAGAGAAACCTATGCAGTCATGATGGCGTGTGTGTGTATGTATGTGTGTATTTGTGACACTTTTCTTGTTTACACGACATCTCAAGAAGGGAAACTCTGACAGTTCTCAAAGTTGGTAGGTAGATGCCCCATATTGAGAGGAAGAACCCTATTGTTTTTGGTGGAGGTCAAAGGTCATTTAGGGTCACCAGGGGTAAAACTCTGAAAACCTTGTTTACACAATATCTCAAGGTAGGAAGCTTGGATAGACTTCATACTTGGTATGTGGATGCATCATGGTAAGAGAAAGAACCATGTTGTTTTTGGTGGAGGTCAAAGGTCATTTAGGGTCACCAGGGGTAAAACTCTGAAAACCTTGTTTACACGATATCTCAAGTTAGGAAGCTTGGATAGATTTCATACTTAGTGTGTGGATGCATTATGGTAAGAAAAAGAACCCTATTGTTTTTGGTGGAGGTCAAAGGTCATTTGGGGTCACCAGGGGTCAAACTCTGAAAACCTTGTTTACATGATATCTCAAGTTAGGAAGCTTGGATAGATTTCATACTTGGTGTGTGGATGCATTATGGTGAGAGAAAGAACCATGTTGTTTTTGGTGGAGGTCAATTGTCATTTGGGGTCACCAGGGGTCAAACTCTGGAAACCTTGTTTACACGATATCTCAAGTTAGGAAGCTTGGATAGATTTCATACTTGGTGTGTTGATGCATTATGGTGAGGGAAAGAACCCTATTGTTTTTGGTGGAGGTCAATTGTCATTTAGGGTCACCAGGGGTCAAACTCTGAAAACCTTGTTTACACGATATCTCAAGGTAGGAAGCTTGGATAGACTTCATACTTGGTATGTGGATGCATCATGGTAAGAGGAAGAACCATGTTGTTTTTGGTGGAGGTCAAAGGTCATTTGGGGTCACCAGGGGTCAAACTCTGAAAACCTTGTTTACATGATATCTCAAGTTAGGAAGCTTGGATAGATTTCATACTTGGTGTGTTGATGCATTATGGTAAGAGAAAGAACCCTATTGTTTTTGGTGGAGGTCAAAGGTCATTTGGGGTCACCAGGGGTCAAACTCTGAAAACCTTGTTTACACGATATCTCTAGGTAGGAAGCTTGGATTGATTTCATACTTGGTGTGTGGATGCATTATGATGAGAGAAAGAACCGTGTTGTTTTTGGTGGAGGTCAAAGGTCATTTGGGGTCACCAGGGGTCAAACTCTGGAAACCTTGTTTACACTATATCTCAAGTTAGGAAGCTTGGATAGATGTCATACTTGATGTGTTGATGCATTATGGTGAGGGAAAGAACCCTATTGTTTTTGGTGGAGGTCAAAGGCCATTTAGGGTCACCAGGGTTCAAACTCTGAAAACCTTGTTTACATGATATTTCAAGGTAGGAAGCTTGGATAGATTTCATACGTGGTGTGTGGATGCATTATCTTCAGAGGTACAAGCATATTGTTTTTTGGTGGAGGTCAAAGGTCATTTGGGGTTACCAAGGGGTCAAAATCTGAAAACCTTGTTAACAGGGTATCTCGAGGTAGGAAGTTTGGATAGATTTCATAGGTAGTATGTGGATGCCTTATGGTCAGAGGTGGAACCATATCATTTTTGGTGGAGGTTAAAGGTCAGATGGGTCCACTGGGGGTCAACCTTTGAAAAGCTTGTTAACATGATATTGCAAGGTAGGAAGCTTGGATAGATTTCATACATAGTATGTGGATGACTTATGGTGAGAGGATGTACCCTATTTTTTATGGTGGAGGTCAAAGGTCATCTGGGGTCAAACTCTGAAAACCTTGTTTACAAGATAGCTCAAGTTAGGAAGGTTAAATACTTCCCATGGTGTTGCATTTAATCTATCAGAAAACCCCTATGAGTTTTGTCAGGAATCAAAGGTCAGCTGAAATCACCAGAAGCAAAAATTCCCGAGAATTCCCAGGGTCAAATATGAACATGAAACTGTAATTTTCCAGCACTTTAAGATCACATTCAACCAATGACTGAAAGAAACAGGACATCTTGGCGTTATTTGGGATTACACTTTAAGTGCTATATTCATCGAAACCACAATGCATTTTTGCATTCTGGTTTGACAGATTTTAATGAAACTTGAGGACAATGGTAAATGGGTGTTGCACAACTCTTGACAAACAGGAAGTGAAGGCAAAGGCTCTTTAGGGGTCAATGCAAGCTATTATACCAAAATTTGAAAAATGTATCTGCTTCCTCACTGAGCATGTTATGTTCTTGAAGGTTGGTCATAATGTTCCCTAAGCAGTGCTCTTTTCAGGGTGTATACAGATTTTGGATAAAAGGTCATTTAAGGTCATTAGAGCTGGTCAAAAGGAGAAAACCTTTGATTGTGGAATTGTTTTAGAACCATAACTTGGATGGACACCAAACTCTGTGTGTGTAATCACCATTTAGTGACAAATAATGCAAAAGTCATTTGAAGGTCGTCAGGGCAATTGGAAGTCAAGTCTGTGATTAGTGTTGGATTTACATGAAACTTGGAAGAAGCAGTCAACATTAAGTGCCAGAAATTTTAGAGGTCAATTTGAAGTCATCAGGGTTTACTTGAGGTCAAATATGTAAAAATTAAAGCATATATACACATAAACTTTAAATGTATCGAGGTTTTGTGGCAAAACGTTTGCAAGTTCTGTAGGCTATAGGGGTTGTTAAAGTGGCATTTCAAGGATTCATAGGTATACATTTAATATTTGGTACCAGAAATGTTGATGGTAGTGACCATATAAGTTTCCAAATTTTCAAGGGCCATTCAAGGTCCATCAGCAAAAGGAACCTTAGGACCCTTGTTCATGATTACTTGTACATAAATATTAAGCAAGCTGGTGTTTAGTAGGTTGTCAAAATTGAGCTCTTTTTCTGGGTTCCATATGTTTGTTTAAGGTTCACAGAATAAGTCATACCAAAATGCCACTACAGATATTTACCTTCCTAGAGCAATTATTGGTTAGGACTGAAATTCAACAGGTTTGAGCTTCTGACCCATATTCAGTAGATGATTCATGTAGTTTTTGGTGTAGGTCAAAGGTCGATCACTAAGGGTCACAGAAGTCTAACGGTCAAACCTTGTTGATAAGATATCTCAAGAAGCGTAACAGTGATGGCATTCATACTTGGCATGTGAATATCCTTTAGTGAGTACTAGGCCACTCATGTTCATTGTAGTGGTTACACATCATTTGGGTTTGACTGCAGAGATGAAATGGTGAAAACCTTGAAAAATGCTCATTAACATAGTATCTCAAGAAGGATAACCTTGATGAATCTTATACTCAGTATGTGGATGCCCTGGGTCCCTTTTTGTACTTTTGTGGATGTCAAGGTCATTTGGGGTCAAGGGACATCAAATCCTAGAGACCTTGAAAAAAGTACTTGTGAACACTGACGTACCTGATGGCCAATGCAGCCCATTAAAGATTGGTCCTGAGATTCATTGAGGGTGTAATAATTTGACACTTGATACTAAACTAACTACCAAAAGTGCTGCCAGTAGTAGGATTTACCCTTGAGTGCACACAATTAATTGCACCCAGCCATGTGTGATTGTAGACATACTGACCAACTGTACAAGCTATTTATAGTGCATTGTATGCTATTGTGAACATTTGTAGTCCACTACCCCTGGAAGCCACCTGGTGGTTATCTAAGAACCAATTTGTGCAGTAGACCGTTCAATGACGCTGATGTTACAAACTTGGGTAGGTATTTAATCTCCCCTGTTTTTGGCCAAAAACAGGGGTCTCGGGTGGAATTCCTTATGGGCTTAGAAGATCGTAATGTACAATATTTGAAGGAGGGAGCCAGGGGAGATCTCATACTTGGCATGTAGATGAACCATGTTGAATGTATGATGATCTTTTTAAGGTAAAGGCCATTTAAGTCTTCATATGTAAAATATTTAAAACTGTGTTACATGGTATCTCAATAAAGAACAGTAACCTTAATGGATCTGGACTTGATATGTGATAACATGAGATCAATATGTTTGGTCTACGTCCTTGGATCTTTAATTCTATATGAAAGTGTCAACACAATAATTTTTATAACTTCACCAGAAAACTGTCAGTTTGAAATTACAGTACTAATACTGTATTTCTTTGGAAAGGAATCACTGAGCCTTTTGGCTCTGCAGTTGATCCTGGGAATAGGCTGGGGTGGGGAACCTCTGGCCTACAGACAGTATGTGGCCCTCTAGATCATTTGGTACTGCCTGTGAATCAATTCATAAATGTAATTTCAGACATACATGGGATTCAAGAATAATTTTAAACCAAGCATGCATATATTCTGCTCATCATTTTCTGGGTATGTAGGTAATAAATACCCTGTATATTGCCACTACTAGTGTAGTACCACACACCACAGAATGGAAAATGTAGCATGCATTGTGTAGAGTTTCTTTATGCATAAACCAGGTCCAGAACAAAATACAACATTGCAGTTTTGCATGCAAGATAGACTACATTTCATTGAATGAGAATGTTCTTCCATCCAGGACCTGTAGAAAAAACATGGTAAAAAAAGTTCTTGTGGACGTTGTAGTTGTGGTGGATTAGAGAACTTTCCCCTCTCCATCGGTGGGTTGACAATGTGTTAAGAGGATAACTTTGCTATCTAAAGCAAAGTAAAAGACAATAAAATGCATTCAAGAGTGCTATTTTTTCTGCATACTTTGCACACATTATTCATTGCTGCACGTCCATTATCAGGCTGCATTAAACATCATCAATTGTCTGTGTCCTGCAAGGCTTTTGTGGGGAAATTTTGACTTACCAGTAAAAAAAAAATAAGGACCCCTGGTCTACATCATAACTTACAACAAGATTGAATAAACAGTAGTGTAAAAATTGATCACATATTAATTTTTATTCGTATGTACCTTTCCATATTAAAATGGGAATAGGACTTGGACCCTGTGATGTGGATTTGATTCGGACTAGGACAGGACAGATGAGGTCTCAGACTCAGAAGGTGGGGACTCGACCACAGCAGTGGCAATAAGTTGGATTTTGAATGTTGCTTTAATATTAATGAATATCAAGCTATTAGTGACACATATCACTCTCAAAATAACCATTATATGTTCTATAACTGGATAAAGGATCAGTGAATACATCACCATGAACAAGTATTTGGTCAATTCAATAGTTGCTGCAAGTGAAGGCTTTATTAATGAGTAAGAGCAGTTTGTAATAAAAAACTTAACTTTGGGGTGAAGGAATACTTGAGTGGAACCTGTTTTAGATATGAGTCTATCTGGTGTTTGTATTGCAGTTGTTGCCTCAAGGACAGCACTCTCCATGGACTGTTGCAACTAAACCTGGAAATAGGAATATGAACTACATTCCTAATGTACTGGCATGTGAGTATTACATCAGACTGCACAGTATTATGTTTCAAAAAATCATTGTCAGTGGATGGAAAATTAAAGCAGTTGTATTTTTTATTCCTTGCAGGTAGGGTTACCATATTTCTCTAACCTGAAAGAAAGACATAACTTTTGGAGACTGATCTGGGGGAGCCCCGCCCTGCCCTTTGCTAAAATTTAGATTTTCTTGCCTGCTTAGAAGCCAAATGGTGCAATATTTAAAGCTGGTTTCACTAGTTTTTGTTTGCCTAATATTTGGACAATTTCAGAAATGTAATTATTGCTATGTTGGTTTGCACCACATTTACTCCACAGACCACAGTCTGTGGACTGGTCATAAAATTAATACTTGGTGGCATAATTGCATAACCATAAAAATATCTGAAAATGAACAGTTCAACTCACAATTCTACACTCATAAATTCCACAATTCCACACTTGCAAAGGCCTACTATCAAAACAGATAGCACGTACAGTTAGAACAGTCGGTATGTACGTAGCTCGAGCTCAATACTACAATGCAAGTCGGAAGTTCGGGCTATAGCCTAATTGTCGGGGCTAAAAACAGTGATCAATCATGAGGATTTTTACTGCGCACGCAAAAACATGATACAGGAAGTAACAGATATATTCATTTTCGAGAAAATTGGGACGATTTGTCTTTCGGGCCGGGATGCTCACTTCTTTCAAAAACGGGACAATCCCAATTAATCAGGACAAATGGTAACCCTACTTGCAGGAGGGGAATTGAATCTATGCAGTCATGCTGGCGAATGTTTGTGAATGCGTGTGTGTGGGTGTAGACGAAATGGCAGCATGTCTTTCATGCTGAAATCCTTATCTTACAATTTTGGTTAAGAAATGTAACTAACATTCATTTTTGGATTGGGTGGAGTGTGAAAATTTGTATGAAAAAGTGTACATGTATGGGGTGGGTATTCTTTGACATACTCCATCAGGTTGGTTGCCGTACAATGTACAGAGGCTGAACATCGAGTGCTGTTTACTTTTGTGTTTGGTATCATGAATGTATTTCCTTAAGGTTGCCATTACAAGAATTGACACATGGTCATGTACGTACTTCATACTCTTCCTTACCAAGATTGATATAAAAACAGCAGTTTGTTTACTTCACCTGAATGTCTCTGGATTCTTGTAATTCACATTTTGTTGCCTTCTATTGTCATGACTAGACTTATTTTATGATTTTCTAGATGATCATTCACGAGTTAAATTGACAAAGATGCAAGGGACAAGTTCATCTGACTACTATAATGCAAGTTTCATCATGGTATGTTGTAAAGTGTTCGATGTCAATTTTATGTGAAAACTTCAAGTCCCATTTTGAGAAGCAGCTGAGTTGGTACTTATGATATGAGAGAAATAATCAGTTTGTCCAAAATGAGGTTAACCTTTGGCTTGGAAGTAAATTGATTTGGCCCACATTAGATTGTCTGTCTGCACCATCATGTTGCATTAAATAACTAAACAGTGTCATCAGGTTAATTTCTGTATATATGTTACCCCCAAAATTGATAGAAGTTGTCTTTCCCATTTTTATGAATAAAGTTAGCACAGAACTTTGTGAATATGAAAGAATGTTTCACATCATAAATATTATGCAAAACTTTCTTTAATCAATTTCGAAGCTCAGTCAGATTTTTTGTCATGCACATAATTTTTGTGGAAATGCTTCTCTCAGATCAGCTTCTTCCAAATACATTATTTTAGTTGCTTGGGATTCTGTCCAAGAATATAGACAATTTGCTATTTCAAACGAAATTACTGCAAATGCAATGAAATTCCATGCTAAGTTATAATGAGTGTATCGAGTGTGGAACTTTTTTAAGTATATGTACATGCTGCTACCATAAAAAAAATGCTGTAGATACCTCATCCTTGGTAAAAGTTGTGCTTGGTTTATACAGCTGATATATATTTCCGATGCTAGCTGTACACAGTAATTGCAAAACAAAGTCTTTTGCCTTCATTGCATCTTTATAGGAGCATATATTTAAGACTGTGCTCTGCTGTAGTTTAGGGGCCTTTTCATAACTCGCCGTTACATACGGCAACGGCGAGCCGACTTACTGCCGAAGTCATGAATATTCTGAATGACATCACAGGGCACTCTACGAAGTGTTCCGAAAATTAATTGGTAGCCAACGGAAGGCCCTTTGTCCACGAGCACAATAGGTAGCCTGCGCTGAATAGAACGGCTTATCGTGCATTGAATGGGTATTCCTAGCCTACGTATATTGTTCAGTAATAAACGTTAGGGAGTTGAATGCGGTCATGCGAAGCAAGTTTCGCTTTTGTGCAGAGAATGGTATGAACACACTTCAAGTAGACTCACTTGTTTCAGCTTCTCTTTTACAGCTGCGAAATTATTAATTCCACTCCTCTTCTGATATTTTTCACCCCAGAAATACAGTAAATGTTACATGAAATATCCAAGGGCAATTTCGAAAAGATCAAATTGCTTGTGGATAGCGTAATTGTTTTGACATGGGATCGCGGCCTATACCTACACGATACAACGCTCGTGTATAGTGCTTGGTTTGTGCGGGGATGTATTCACCACACGTAAACAACTTTGAGCCTATCATATTCCGTTCAGTACGACAGGCCGGCTGGCCTGGTGTTGCTCGCGCTTTTCGACGAAGCAAAGAGAAATAGACTTAGGGGAATAAGTTAACCAGCTGCGGTTTCAGCTTTGACTTATAGTTTTTCACAAATTTCTCAACATCAAATCAATTCTAAATGTACACAACCGAACAGCGTGCCATGCATTTGATTGGTAACGGAAGAACATACAATTGCGATTAACTTCTGAAAATCACTGTCATTAAAAACGAAAACTTCGGACATTTGCTAAAAGACATCTCAGCATTCGAAAATGTTTCGGAAATTTTTTCGTGGGTTCAAAAATGCATGAATCTTGTGATAAACAACGGAAGAACATCCAGAACTGCTTTGTACTTACGAAACTCTCCGCCATTAAAAGAAAATATCTGAAATTTGTTGAAAATCACCTCGGATGTCTCGACACATTTTATGTTTTCCTACCTTCCCGAAATATTTTTTGCACGTTTCAAAAATTCATGAATCTTTTGATAAATAACGGAAGAACATACACAACTGCTATTTACTTCTGAAAATCTCCGTCATTAAGGTAATGTATCGGACATTTCTTTTAAATCATCTCGGACGTCTCGAAAACATTTTAAGTTCCGTTACAGAAGGGGATTAGCAAAGGGCGCAAGTCTTTCCGAACGTGCAGAAGTATATTTGTCAAACGTTTAAAAAAGACCCGTTACGGAGCATGTTTTTAACGGAACTTTCTTTAACCTTCAAAAAACTTTGCGCACCCTTCAAAAAAAAATATCAATTGCGTGACCCTTTGAAATTACTTTCGAACGTTTAAAAAAAGTTCCGTTACGGAGCATGTTTTTAAGGGAACTTTTATTTGAAACCTTTAAAAATATTTACGCATCCTTCAAAAAAAATATCAATTGCATGACCCTTTGAATTTTTTTCGAACATTTAAATAAAAAAGGTCCGTTACAGAAGGGGATTAGCAAAGGGCGCAAGTCTTTCCGAATGTGTGGAAGTGTTAACCAAACGTTTAAAAAAGTTCCGTTACGGAGCATTTTTTTAACGGAACTTTTTATTAACCTTCAAAAAAGCTTTACGTACACTTCAAAAAAAAAAAATAAATAAAAATAAAAATATCAATTGCGCGACCCTTTGAAATTTTTTCCGAACGTTTAAAAAAAGTTCCGTTACGGAGCATATTTTTAACGAGCTTTTTTTTTTAAACCTTCAAAAAATTTACGCACCCTTCAAAAAAAAATATCAATTGCGTCACCCTTTGATTTTTTTTCGAACGTTTAGAAAAGTTCCGTTACAGAAGGGGATTAGCAAAGGGCGCAAGACTTTCCGAACGTGCGGAAGTATATGTCAAACGTTTAAAAAAGTTCCGTTACGGAGCATTTTTTAAACGGAACTTTTTTAACCTTCAAAAAGCTTTACGCCCCCTTCAAAAAAAAAAAAAAAAAAAAAATTTCAATTGCGTGACCCTTTGAAATTTCTTTCGAACGTTTAAAAAAGTTTCGTTACGGAGCATTTTTTTAACGGAACTTTTTTTTAAACCTTCAAAAAAATTACGCACCCTTCAAAAAAAAATATCAATTGCGTGACCCTTTGAATTTTTTACGAATGTTTAGAAAAGTTCCGTTACAGAAGGGGATAAGCAAAGGGCGCAAGACTTTCCGAACGTGCGGAAGTATTAGTCAAACGTTTAAAAAAGTCCCGTTACGGAGCATGTTTGTAACGTAACTTTTTTAACCTTCATAAAGCTTTACGCCCCCTCCAAAAAAAAATAAATAAATAAAAATATCAATTGCGTGACCCTTTGAAATTTCTTTCGAACGTTTAAAAAAGTTCCGTTACGGAGCATGTTTTAACGGAACTTTTTTTTTTTAACCAAAAAAATTTACGCACCCTCCAAAAAAAAAAATTCAATTGCGCGACCCTTTGTATTTTTTTCGAACGTTTAAAAAAAGTTCCGTTACAGAAGGGGATTAGCAAAGGGCGCAAGTCTTTCCGAACATGCGGAAGTATTTGTCAAACGTTTAAAAAAGTTCCGTTACGGAGCATGTTTGAAGGGAAATGTTTTTTTTAACCTTCAAAAAAGCTTTACACACCTTTCAAAAGAAAATAAAAATATCAATTTCGTGACCCTTTGAAATTTCTTTCGAATGTTTAAAAAAAGTTTCGTTACGGAGCATTTTTTTAACAGAACTTTTTTTTAAACCTTCAAAAAAATTACGCACCCTTCAAAAAAAATATCAATTGCGTGACCCTTTGAATTTTTTTTCGAACGATTAAAAATAGTTCCGTTACAGAAGGGGATTAGCAAAGGGCGCAAGAGTCTTTCCGAACGTGCAGAAGTATATGTCAAACGTTTAAAAAAGTTCCGTTACGGAGCATTTTTTAAACGGAACTTTTTTTAACCTTCAAAAAAATTAACGAACCCTAAAAAAAAATAAAATAAAAAAATAAATAAATTAAAATATCAATTGCGTGACCCTTTGAAATTTTTTTTTTCGGACGTTTACAAAAAGTTCCGTTACGGGAAGGGATTAGCAAAGAGCGCAAGAGTATTTCCGAACGTGCGGCAATATTCATTCATTATTGCAAAGAGAAACTCGAAAGTAGATGACGGCCCTTCCTTTTTCTTCCTTTGCATAGCCTATGACCAGAAACTCATGAAGTTGCATGGTTCTTGATATAATTTTTCTTTTTCACAGGTCACGCAGTTGACCTTTTTTTTTTAAACATTGGAAAGTTTTTCGAACGGTTGAAAAAAAAAATTGTTCCGTTCCGTGAAGGATTTGCCAACGCCCAAAAAATTCCCACAGGGTGCGGAAATATTTTCGACGGAAGGTACGAAAGAATGGAGAACGTTCCAGATATTTTCTTTACAAACTTACGAAATTTATTCAAAATTGCAAACAGATTTCCGAAAGTAAATGGTGGCCCTCCCTTTTTCTTTTTTGTTTATAAAAGATTCATGAAGTTTTAGGCTGATGTTATTTTCAAAGAGTCACACAATCGATAAATTTTTAGTGTTTGTTTTTTGAAAGTGCGAAATTTGTTTCAACGTTTGGAAGAAAATCGTTCCTTTACGGGAAGGATTTGGAAACGCGCAAGAATATTTCCGAACTGCGGAAGTATTTTCGACAGAATAAGGTACACATGCATTTTGAACGTTCTTGTTAGTGATGCAGTTTGCTGCTCAGGCCGCTCAGTCCACACAAACTAACGCGGCTATCGTAAATAGCGTTAACAACGATATTGCCGTACCGTTTTCGATAATGTGGAAAAGCCGATGTAGTCGCGAACCATGTTCTTCTTACGCAATTAACGATGGAATCGTTACTTGAAATGAAGATTGCAGGTGCGGAAAGGCATAACTCTAGTAACGGTTCACTTTTGGTAACGAAAGTTTCGATAACTGCGTCACCACAGGTTCATGCTAACGCAGCTAACGATAGCAAGCGGAATTTTCTAAAGATTAAGTAACTAACGTCAATTTTATTCTGAGCTGTACTGTATTCTTGAAAACGGCACAACAGCACAATATGTCGCCGTAATAAGGCCGAAGCCACAAATTATTTCAACCTGCAACGACGCACATGAACGTTCAGATACACTGTAGTAGCCTATGTTAAAAGACAGCATTTGATATTGTATTATTGTAAGCACATACAGTATATACACATGCTACTAGGCTAGGCCGAAACCGAGACGCGTGAAAGATGTAAACGGGACCAGTTTGCCTCCGAAGGTTGCATTTTACTTTATTATTCGTCATTTATCATTTACTTAAGGCAAAATTAATCACGGGATTTTTAGGGAAAATGGAAATGAAAAGTTAGAGTAACTTTTTCTGTTGCAATTTCATCGTAAGGTCTGGTCCAGGGTGTATGAATTGCCGTAGGCCGAGACCGGTCAATGTGTACATAAAGGCTTACCAGAAGACTATCGCAAAAGCTTTAGTTACTTCTCGCTCACATTACTTTCGACTGCTTTTTATTGATCGTTTCTGCTACCAGCAAAACTGCTCTCTTTGTTACTCTAAATCGGATTAAGTACTGGTTGAGCACTGTGGTGGAATATTCGGAAGGGCTCGTGAACAAGCACTCTGGCCTGCTCTGATAATGAGACATGCCTGAGTGCACACCTGCCGAGCACTACCGTGACATACCGCAGCGGCGAGTTTTGAAAAGACCCCTTACATAAAGACAGTTTGCTTTTTTCTAAACTCATGCTGCACTTTCATCACATGCTCACATTGAAGAAGATTTGTTCAAGGTTTGTGGACATGTATCCAAAACAGTTCTTTTACTCAATAATGCATGGTAGATTAGATCTGATAAAAAAATCTGTTCAAATTATTAAAATATCATTTCCCATTCACTAGATATACCTCTTCAAAGTAGTACCATTTCTTAGACTTCCCATTAGGTTTGCAAAAGTTGTGATGTAGGGTGTTGCAGACTGTCTGCATTTCTTTCATAAATCCTTTATGAATTTATCTGTTAACTAATTACCAGCTAGTTTCTTGTTTGGTTTTTAATGTGGACTTTTTAAAGGGATAAATAGCTACTTCCAAAATGACACCTCAGGGCATGCCACCATTACAGCTGTCCTTGGAATGACAGTTCAACAAAGGAAATAACTCATATATCATGGGTCCCTCTTTCACATAAAAAATTTGCATATGTAGCCTGTGTTCATTCATGATATGTTAGTGCAAAAACAGTAATTGTCTTTTTTAAAATGGTCAATATTTAATGGATTTTGCTGGGAATTGTGGGTATTTTTAATGTTTTTAAAACTTTTTACATCAAACAGGTAGGCGTGACATACATGTTGACAGGTTAGGTTAGGTTAGATGAGGTTTAACGTCCCAGTTTCCAACCAATTGGTTCGAGTCGAGACGACATTTACAGAAATGGTAATGTGAGCAAGTGAATGATGGCACACTGAGAAGAAAACAGTATCCATCGTTTCTCTAAGTAGATAAAGAAACTTTTGGAATTTAAATTTAATAATAGTGAAATTTAATAATAGTTGTGCAGGAGCTTCTCAAAAAGCAGTTGCCACTTCTTCTGTTACAGCAGAAATAATGTCTGCAGTATGATATTTGAGGTCAAGTTTATCTGTTGTACCCATTAAGAGTTGTCATTGTACCAGTCTGCTACTAAAATGCCTATGTCTAGTTTATTAACATTTAGTCAAAAGTGTTTTTCAAATATGTTTTGCTTTTAGATTTGGTGGAAGGAAATTAATGCTGGTCTGTTGCTTTCTTGCCCTTCACTTCAGTAAACTCTTGGTTTCAGCTATTTTAACTTGAAATGTGTGAGTCATGAATTCACTGCCAGTCTTCATTATTTTTCTACAAACTAAGTGTACAAATGTAATTTAATCATTGGCAATTGTTATGGTGATGTTTTGGTGCATTTGCAGTGCATTAAAGTCTATTGTTGGTTCATGTAGGTGAATGGATCCGTACAGTAATGTTATAATCAAAACCTGCATTAATAACTGTTATTTTTATTGATCTCTAATGGGCATGGGTTTCCTATGGAAACCAACTTTTTCAGAAGTGTGCTTCTTTTTGTACAATAGAGCACCTAGTCTGTGTGGCCTCTAGTTGTCTGTTGTAAATATTCCCAGTCACTTGATTGCATTGCTAACATTATATTCTGAGTTAATACACACAACTTTTGCTAAAAGTGAAATTTAATAAGACTTATTAATTTGGTGTGATGCAGGCCTATGTTACAATGGTTATGTAATCCATATTGGTAAGTTGCAGGGGCTTAATGGAGGGAATAAAGCTCTTTATTTAATTGTTGTGAGCTTAATGAGTTGTGAATTTTGCCTTCAAAATCTTCATGCTGCCTTGCAATGTCTTTGTAGCATTATTTAAATAGTTCTGCTTGTTCAAAAATTTCAGAATCTTCAAAGTGGTATCAGAAAAAAAATTATTTTCATCAAAATTTTGAGCATGTTCATATGCACAAAAAGTTATTTTGGTTCCTTGCTAAAGGCAAAGGATACTTAGCTCGCAAAAATGATAAGAAAAAATTTATTTGCTTCAAAAGTTCCAGCATGTTCATATCATATTAAGAGGAAGAACCATGTTGTTTTTGGTGGCAGTCACAGGTCACGTAAGGTCAACAGGTCAAAAACCAAATGTACCTGTGTCGAAAAAGTAACAGTCAGGTGTTAACATCGCCGCAGGCCTGAGATTAAAGGATATTGATATACTAGAAAGCGAAAATGTCGACATGGTGAACCTAGAGTTTTTACTCGCCTAGGGAGTTGCATGACTACTGGTTGCCGGGACTCTGCGTATGCTTTCACACTGACGAAGACTTTTACACTCTGAGCATCATAGTGCGATGAGTTGGAACTTGTACACAATCCAAGCTGTAGGCTGCTTTGGCCTAACCTAGCCTAAGCCTAACTGTTCACACTTTGTATAGCGTGTTGGTATATATTAATTTTGGAGCATTTTGCTGTTATTTTGTGGATTTTGAAAGCATGTGAATGAATATGGAAACTCCCAAGAAGCAAAAGAAACACTGGATGGCTTTTAACGAGAGTTATAAAGAGCGGTTTCCATGCATTTTTGAATTACGTAAGGGAAGCAACTTTGCATTTTGTAAAGTGTGTCAATCGAATATGAAAATTGCAGCTGGAGGTGGCAATGACATTACGAACGTCAAAACAGCAAAGCATGAAGCAAACTTGAGGGCAACTGACACGTGTATGTAGGCTATTTTTTGCATTCTGAGTAAGTTTTGATGTAAAACAAAATACATTTATGCTTTTAGAAATGCCATTAAAGAGTGGCTCATTTTGTTTAAAATCATTGCCCCCTCATGCAATTCTTAATTTTTTGTGATGAATTTTCCCATATTTTCAGTATCAAATGTGCCACCATTTTGCATCTATAGGCCTTTACATTTGCAAAAATTTTCCAAAGGGAAGGGGAACACCTCCCATTAGACCTCTCTCCCAGGATGGTGATCATTGTGGATGTCCCTGTTTTAGATAATCAAAAGTTGGCAGGTATGAATGTGCATAGTTTTTACATGTGTATAAATCTGCTGGTATCCAAAACCTGGGATAGTTGATTTTCAGTACTCCCTTTGTATTATGGACAATTGGAAAACTTGATTAGTGCACAATCTGTCCATGAATTAATAAAAATTGTAGACAATGGGGCATTGGATGCTCCCTTGATCCAACTAGAATGTTCAGTGTTCATTGTTGGGTAATGTGTTATTTTTGATGTGATTTTCTTGTATTGTTACACCATAGGATCAACACAACAGACAAGCCTTTATTGCAGCTCAAGGTAATCAACTTTTTCTTCGTGTAACTGAAATGTGATCTTATCTCCCTGCAAAAATATATAGGGACCACGAAGAGACTCATCAGAAATGTGAAGATGTGTGGGAACTAAGATTTTTAACTGTATAGATAACATTGCTTTCTTCTTTCAATTTATGGTCCCAGCAGAAAAAAAAATTTAGTGTCCAGCAATGCTATGCAAGTATAAATAAACTTCATTGCTTTGAAGTTAGTGCCAGTATCTTTTACACATCATTTGGGTTACTTATAATGTGTTCAATTTACCAAGCATGAAT